>LUCM01007028.1:137001-162810 GCA_008360955.1 Fasciolopsis buskii
ATGGCAAGTCAAAGATATGGCTGGAATGCATGAAAAGACCAACCAGTGGACTGGCTCGTGTATCTAGTCATCGATTCGAGGAATTTCATTGAACCTAACAAGCCAGTCTAAGTACACCTACAAGAACCAGTCCACTGGGTAGGAATTTCACTGTTTTTTATCACGTATTTAGCTAATCGCCTCGACTGAGACTGCGATCACAATCTGTTTTGGACAACAGCGCAAAACGAGGCAGTCATTTTGTGGACTTGCGTAAAAACATGTCCCAACTACTTCAATCTATTTGAACTCAATGCGTATTCTGAAGATCGACTCCCAGGAATCAGTATGTCACTTGCAACTTTTGAGTTACTGACAAAATTCGCCCACCATATTCTATCAATAATACAAAGATAACTACAATCAGACATCAAAAGTATTCACATATTTGCTCTCAACGGCCGTGTTTGGGAGCCGTAAATCAATACCAATCTCACTGATATTGTGTACATCCGATGTTTGATCGCTAACGAGATGTTACACCGGCGCCATAGTTGCTTCAACTTGGTGACTGCCAATCTAGATTTCCGTATGAGAGAAGACAAGTCAAGACCTTCAAGTGAGAAGCAGGTACCGATCGATCCGACGGATTGATAAACAAGCATACAATTTATTACCAATTCATCTAATTACTTCCGCCTCACGTTAACCAGTGCAGTACGCCGAAATTTCACTCTTTTTTACAAACAAATGTGAATGGATTTTCAAGAACGATCACTTCGACCGAGCTGACTGGCATTTCGGACCGGTCAGTCAAAATACGCGGCACGACCAAATCGATACGTGGTTTACACTTACACGTGACGTTGTTCCACTTTTTTGTAATTAAATTTTATATATTTTCAAAATTTCGGTCGCATCTGTTCGCCACATGCGTGTGAAACGAAACAACGAAGATTTATCCACAATACAAACGATTTGTCCACAATGTTTAATTTTAGTGAACCTGTGCTGCATAGTGAACATTTTGACAAGGTTCGTCGAATATGCAAGGGAGATGATTTCGAACAAAATAATGAAGCAGATACAAACTACTTTTATGGATTTACATAATGTTGAGCTAGTTTTTAACGATACACGACAAACTATTTCATTGAATAACTTGGTTAATTTAATCGTATCTTTTAACCAGTTTGAATGGAAGGGAACACTTTGTTTTCATGTTTGTCACCCGTTTGCTTGAGTTTTCAAACGATCGGAGAAATTTCTTACGTATTGAGAAACTTTTTTTTGTCATTCCAGTTTACTCGGGATTCTGATGACAAGATGATGCCCCTAGGGATTGATTCGCAGTCCTTGTGATTAGGAACGATACTGATAATGATTATTTAATCCGACAATTATAGACCGTAGATGTTATTCATAGCATGAATCACGTTACACCCGAAACAAGTAATGGGGACATATCATTTTGTCCACAATTAGGCGGTTAAGCGATAGACGAGCAGAACGATAAAATGAACCAGGCCCGGTGGGTAGGGTAGGGTAGGGATGAGATAGATTCGGGGTAGGGGTAGAGAGAGAGAGAGAGTAGAAAAAAAGGAGGAATGATAAATGGATGAAATTGTATCATTTTTACTCTTCAAACTCATGACAATGCTAAAATGCCAATCTATGTGATTGACGATTGATAAATACCCCAAAGCTCATTGCATGATGATGTGCGTCGGTTTTAGGACAGTGTGATGTCAACACATTTGCAATTCTGTCATAGCCGATACTATTGGTTGTGTTCCATGTCTTGCTAAACACCAATTTTTTATTTTGACTACTGAATTCGGTTTTTTTTTGGATTATCGAATATTTCACTGTGCTTGGTCTACGTGCCGCCAGGGCGTTTCGATCGAAAGGTTGACTTGAACGAGCCACCCAATTGGTGGCAATGGAGTGTGTTAAGATTGATAGCCTTGAGCACTGTAAAATATTGTAAGGTGTCCAGAGTGAATCGTACTGAGCTGCGATTTCTGAAGTGATCCAAATGTTCTATGCACAACCGAGAGCAAACAAGAAGACAACTGGTAAAACACGATGAAAGCTTCCGTATTTGGGTTGTGTTTGACATAAATCGCATTTTCTTGATCTCATTTACTCAAGTCCGGTAAGTGATTGAACTCCGGTACACTATTTACAAAGGATTCGATCGGAGATTGAGAAGATTCGACAGTTTTGTCTGTCTTTTAATCTGTCCCATTTCACACCTGTCAGCCAGTTTATTCTTACCTCTATTCTGATTTAACGAGTCAATGACGGTAGTTCATGAATCATCTTTGGCTGATCTCCGAGTGTTCAGAACAGACGTTAAATTGGAAATCGTGTCATGAAATTCACGAATATCGCTCTTCAAGGAGTGATTCAGATCTGGCAACTTTTTATGGCATGTTCTTTTCATATAATGCACAGAAACCGTCATCTAAACACAGATAAGTTCCCGAAATTTTACTCAATTGGAACTTTTTGTGCAAATGTGAGTAACTTTGTAATTTCTTTTAGATATAACTGATTTCCAGTATGAAAAACATGATCTTGACATGGTTTGTTCGTTTAATATGATGCAGTTGGTAGCCTTATTCAGTTTAAAATGCCTAAGAAGTGTAGCCATAAAAATTTTAATTCAAACGATATATTGAAACCAGTTTCTCATATCCTCTACATTGGGCGTCCAAAGAAATCGTGCTGTCGATTTTTTCATAGTCACGGTAACAACATAGATGATGGAAGTAGCGCGCTTAAATGACCTTGGTGCAAGGTCAAATCTGATACAAATCCAGATCCTTCCCAAACGAAAATAATCCGCATTAGTACAGGGATGGTTGGACATCAGAGTACTGGGTACTCATACGTGAAGCGGGCAATAAGCGTGAAACCTGTCCTGTGCTTCCGGGATAATTTCGTTCATCCATCCGTATGCGAAACATACTAAAATGAATCTGTAAACAAATTCATGTCATTCGCTGACGGTTCGTTATATCAGGCAAGTAATAGAGCAGTAAGGATTTTAACACCGAAATTTTCGAATGCATCCCAATCGGTGGTACCTAATTAGTAAAGGAATTCTTCAACAATATTCGTCTTCTCGCTGCCTTGTTTCACTATAGACTGGCCAAACTACGAGAAGCTGTTTCTTGTTGTCTTCTTCCTATGTTAAAAACACTGAACAGGTCTATTAGTTTCAAGAGATTATTGGAAGCAAGATTAACCGGATCATACAGCCAAAATGAGTTGAGTTAACGTGAAAGTCACATGGTACAGTCCGGCGCAGCTTCACGCTGGTCTGAGTAGACAAGCAACCAATGGGGACCCAGACGAAGAGCGGACTTGAAATTCAAAAATTCCACGAAGGCGATTGGACAAAAGGTGTTCCACCAATTGCAATGTTTTCGACTTCGTATATAACTCAATGAACAGTGAATATGACGCCATGATAACCTGACACAAACCATTCAATTATGTATCTAAACTGCAAAACGAATCGGTAGATACAGATCTGACACTTTTGAACAGCGAATATCTTCCGAAACCGGACAAAATCGGAACCGGCATTCCAAATGGAAGAATGTAATTAAGAGGTGCGTGACAGTCAGCCCTGGTACTTTGTTTTCAAAGAAATGGGACATTTCTGATGTGTCTGGCTATTTGGATCTATTTAAGAGCACAAACAGACCGAGTGATTAAAAAGTATTTTCGACCTTGCGCAAAAACCAAAACAGAAAATTGAAGTAACGAAGAAAAGGAAACTTTAAAGATAAGAGATGAAATGGAATAAACACATATCAGATCAAGCTACCATAGTAATAGAACATTTGTATTCGACAGCCAAGTTTCCTTTGTATCGGTGATGTCTTGGCATGTCCTAATGATTCAAGATGTGCCTCGGTTGTCGTCACACCAACACAAAAACCACCTGTCCAACACAGCTGACTCTATACGATATTGGATGAATTAGGTTCCGATTGGAATTTTGAGTACGGATGTCGTCTCAGCGAAATACCCCAATATCCGAACGAACACTGAAAGCAGACTACAGAAAATATGCACTCAGCGACAAGTGACACACAGAACTCCTTGCCATGTAAACATCAAAAATGATGGATAACATCGACTGCACCTGCTTTGTTGGATGCTAGCAAGCCTGTTATCCCGGATGCCAGATATAACGAAGTGTGTAAAGACCTGAGACTTCAGCTAACCAATAGTCTAGTAAATGACCGTGAACTATGATGGAGGGGAACATATGGGGAAACGGAAAATGCTTCAGCTATCGGATAAAGTCGCAATGTTTACTGACTGATTAGGAATACTGATCCTTGGAAGCAGAGTTTAAGCGTGGGGATTGAATAGCCCCAGGATACACTTATTCACCGTCAAGACTGTCGGTTGGTACGTTGAACAGAACACTTTAGGGGTTGGTTTAATTAGCCCACGGCAATAGTGGGCCTGCCAACTCTGACTGAAGGCGAATCGATGCAAATAGATACCAGGCCTCCATACGAAATGGGGGCAACCAGCGATACAGGTTCTCTTAAAATGTACCAGATAAGGGGACCAGACAGACTGTCGCCGTCCCTCGTCAAGGACACTGGCAGTGTTAACATCGGATTAAACAAAATTTCTGGGGTCAGTCTGGACAAAGGAAGAGATTCCTAAGGATTGGTGTAAATCGGTGCAATCACCGATTTACAAGAAAGGTGATAGATTCTCCTGCGAAAACCGCAAAGGAATTAGTGTTGTGAGCATTCCTTCTAATTTGCTGGCCAGTATTATTCTCCTACGATTATCCAGTACTCGTGGAAGGCGTATGTGAGACAAGTAAGCCCGTTTCCGTCCAGGTTTGGGTTGTATTTAGCAAATTTCCACATACCAACGAATTTGGTGTTTTTTGTTCTGACTGGTCGCGCTACAATTCTGTATTATCCTATTTCGTCGTTTTGTTGTCGGATATTTGGTTTGATTATGTTCTCCGTTCGACGGTGCAATCGCTCGGAATTAATTCTGCTCAAAAGCCGAATCGTTTCTCAACATGGACTGGAATCACGTATTGCTGCACGTCAACGATCTTCTAATCGACCTAAAAGAGGCACTCGTGCTGGTCGACAGGCAGCTCTTAAATGCACTCTTCCAGCCAAGATGTCCATTCCGGCATTGTTGAGCACCAACATCCGCTCTCAGTTTACGAAAATGTCGGACCTGTCTCTCACACTTCAATCACCGATCCATGTTTACACGTGTGTCATATACATACAGGAATCGTGGACCCGGTTATTGCTGATTCATTCGTGTCGATAGAGAGCTTCAGGCTCCATCGGCAGGGCAGATTTTCGGACCTGAAGACTGGAGAGGATGTGACAACATACATAAACTCCTTCTGGCCTGGCAATTCCAAAGTTATTTATACGTACTCGCTAAAAGGAGTTGACTGTCTCGTGACACAGTGTCATCCTAGGTTTTCTCGCCATACCATCATGACGAATTTATACGGTGCCTTTTAGCTCGTACCAAAATGTCGCATCTATTTTTGACTCTTTTCTAGTATTTATTGTTCCTCTTCCTGAGGATAGTCTGTATATTATTTTAGGTCATTTCACTGACGCATTAACTCTACCACTGACTGTGTTTGATTTGACTGACCTCTGCGTTTCTCCGGCCAGAGAAGACACCATTTTAAATAAAGTTGTTACCAACCACCCCGATTTATTTTCCCTGAAACTGCGTGCTGTAATTTCAAGTTTTCTGCTTCTCTTAAGACCCAAGATATAATCTAAGTCAGCTTTCCATTCCTTCAGGCGAACGAATCACCTTGGAGTTCGCCTTCGTAAATTTTCACACAACTATCTTATTCTTATTCAGAAATCTTCCACTCGCATCTGCCTGTTTCCCTTTTGAACTCCTGTTCAATGACAATGTCAAACTTTTCACAGAGAGGGCCAACGCAATCTTTGATATCTGCTGCCCCGCAGAAACACTATTCGTCTCAAATGGCCGTATCTCTACCCAGAAACTGAAATCTTTAAGACGATACAGGGAGCACTTCTATAAATCTCGTAATAACTCAAGCATGTAGTACATTTCCAACCTAATGAAAGTGGAAATCCAACACATCAACATGACGTTCGCTAGCCAACGCTTGAGTAATAACAACAATCGATTCCTATGGTAAGGCACTCGACTGTTGTGTGGGAAGAAGAAGCATAAGAAAACTCCTGCTGATGTCGACAGTATCAATCGTGTTTTCATTCATCCTTCCAGTTATATCCCGGTCATATTTGGTCAGGGTGATGATATGATAGTTAGAAGTTTTTCTAGGGACAAGGAGCTCGACTTCCTCCGCACCACTAAAATAACCACAGCGGCTGGTCCTGATAGTCTGTCGTCAGCTCTTTTAAGGCATGGTGCTGTGGCACTGACCGATGCATTTACTTCTCTGACTAACTAGTCATTAACCTCCTCTTCCATCCCTGACTGTTGGAGACCCGTTGCTATCATTTCCATCCTTAAATCTACCAGTTCCACTGCTTTGACAAAACGTTTTCGCCCCATCGCCTTAACATCTTTTGGTCTTAAACTGACGATATTTGTGTGGTATTTGTATACCAACGTGTTTTTCCAATCCTTCTTCATTGTTCTCCTGTCATTTTTCCAGGTTTACTTAATAAAGACCTTAAGATTCTTCGCCGGGGGCTACCAGTTATTAGCCGTGTGTCCTTCGTACCACTAACTGATTTGTCCTTCAATCTAAGTGATCAACACTTATCAGCATGAGAAAAATTTGCTGAAAATTTTGTTTTCAGATCCCACGCGTCGTCTGCACAACGATCTTTCAAAGTGCCACTCTCATTTCGACACTGTCCGCTTTTCGTTCCATGCCCTCTAGAATTAATATCTATAGGAACTCCACTGTCCCATATTTAGCGCGAATTTTGACAAATCCTCACCTTGTTTAAGCGGAATTCCTGAGCAGCTTATCACAATGTGCTCTGGTTATTCCTCGATGAGTATTTTTTCCAACTTTTTATAAGGTGCATGTGAATTCCTTGTTTCCTATCTTAATTTTTACCCTCATATTTTTGACTGAAATGCGACATTTTTCTTGCATGCAAAAGTCTATACAATACAATGCAATACAAAGACTGCTTATTAAATTGGTCAGCCATACTTGACATCTTCAAATGTATTGCTAACAGAACCACTTTCTTGAGAGATTTCGCGCAATTCAAACGGTTATCAAATTTTACATTTTGTTATCATCGCATGAACTGTTCGCATCAATTATTCGAAGTGAAAAATCTCATTTGCTAATGATCCACGTGGCATGTTTTGCGTGTCTACAAAACTCCACGGATTCGGGTTGATAATAGGATCAACTAAGCACATCAGCACTCCGATCAATTAGTCGGCATGGGTAGGCCGTGCGATCCTAGTCCACGTAAGTGACGCGGCCAGATCAATCCAAATGTCATGACGAAACCGCGTAAAGAATGTTGATGGGGTCGCGTGCAGAAACAATAGCTCACGGTTCCTCCCATATCCGACCCCTTCCGCGTTCGGTCGTATCCAATCCGTGTTGGTCTCAATCTCGGGAATAATGTTTGTTGTGATGTAACTAGTAAGGAGAGGGGAAAAATTTTCAAAAATATCAGTTACTGATCCGGTTGTTTTCACCTAATTCGCCCATTCTCAAACAACACCAATTCTGGGCTAAGTTAAGAAAACAAAAATCCTCGTAAGTTCACAAAAAATTAAATAAAATCGGAATATTATGAGCGTCATTTCAACAAGTGGTATTACTTTAGTAAAACCGATTCCTCTTAGGGTCGCCTTCTCTGATTCTGCGATTGAACAAGAGAAATCGCAAGCAGTTCGGTGACTGACTGTTCATTTTTATACGAAACCAACCGAAAAAGCTATCGTTTTGAACTAATTAATGAGATCAGAGGAGCAGACAGGCATCATATTTCCCGGAAACGGAGAAACAAATGTAGCGTTGAACCCCGATTTGAATTCATTTGAATTAGCATCCTTCAACGAAGCAAGTGATTGTTGTATAGTGTCTAATCTAATTGATTGATCCAAGAGCTAACCCCAGACACGATAACAAGTAATCTACATCCTTTGATGGAGCTGCTTATGATTGTTTTAAGTCTGGCAACACGTGGCCGGCGGTGGCCAAACAGATAAGATCGCGGGGTTTGGACGCGAAGGTCACGGGTTTGAATCCAACCACCGCCGGTCACCTTCCCCGACCCTCTGCTGGCCGCGGGCCCCTTCCTGAAAATGATATACACTGTTAATTTATTATTGAAGGAAGTAAAAGATAAAAGATAAAAGCAGACAAATGAAGGCCAGTATGAAAACTGGATGCACTTTCCTGGCTGACTCACTAATGCCGATATAGATTGGAAGAGTACCAATACTACAGTTATATGAGCTCTTAACGAGCCGCGAACTATCTTCTGGGTGATGGGCCTAAAAATATTGACATGGAAAGGGGTATAATAGTGTCTGTAATGGTTAAGATTTTCATGATTATAAGATTTTGGTGTACAGAAGAAGTGTTGGATTGGAACTAATTTAGCTGGCACGTGACATTCCTTGCATTGCTGTACGATCACAATTGGGTAGTTGGGTTTGGTCCGTCCCAAACGAAAACCACACCCCTAGGAAGTCATCGTTGAGGTAGCCCACGGTGTCAGACGTGTGACATGCGAATCAAACAAAGTGCGATGCTTCTTTGGTAAATTAAACCTGCACTCTACCGGTTACATTTTCTGCTTTCTCATTCGAATACTTTGTTTGTGATCCAGTCTTGAAAAGATTCAAATATTAACCTAAAGATAAGATTACATTTCGAGCAGGCACCGAACAAGAGTTAATGAATTACACACGCACGCATGGCCATAGTGATTTCTCTTTCGTCAGTAGAAAACTAACGCTTCCCAGTCAGTTTCAACTGGGGAAAGGATACTCCGGGATTTTCTCCGAATGTGGGCTTTGACGAATTACATGAAAAATTGGCTTCGGTTTCCACTCCAATCATCTTTAAACCTAGTGCGTTGCACTGAATTGATCTTACCTCCGTGTCCAATTCAACCATTTTCCGACAGGTATTCCAATGCCAGGATTGGTAATCTTGGAGGTGTTTAAAGTCCCGTGGGAAAATCTAGTAGTCCTTCAAGTTTGAAGATGGTCTCATGGACTAACGGCTAGTCTTCCCTATGTTGTGCTGACACAATCATTTGGCCTAATCCTGCCCTTTACACATTCGACTGTACTGAAAGCGTGGTTGACCATGGATCGAAATCGTAACCACCCCATGTGACTGTCCCCGTTACGAGTCTTCTCACCAATGCACCATGCTCCGATTGGTGTAGCTCTACAAAGCCCATAGTGTTCCTTTTTGACGATGATTTTTGTATCAGTGCGTCACTGGGTCATTGATTTACTATCAGTAAAATGAAAACAGAAGATGGACGTCATGCACTTTCGTTTCAAATCGCCATCCTTTTAGTTTAGATTATGAAGGCAAATCATTGTAATGGATATATGATTAGGTCGCCCGGTTATCACATTTTAGCTGGAACATTCTATTTTCTTCAACAACTTAGTCTGCAAAGTTAATCACTACAAACATCAAACTCCTTCATCAACACAATCATCTCTTTTGAAACTCAAGATATCAACCAATTCGTTCGCAGTTTCATGTTTATCCAATTTCGAGTAAACCTTCCAATGTATCCACGGGGTCAATACCGTGATTTTTCTCTGATTTACCTTGACAAAATTAATCCCTATCGATCGGTAGAAGAACAAGAATGTGCCAGTGCAAACAATTCGGTCTTTCAATGCGGTATTCGATGATATATTTTCATATCTTTTAATTTCTTTCTTAATGCACTAACAATGTACATCGTCTTCCGAGGAAGGGGCCGTGGCCAACAGAGGGCTGCCAAGCGGGGAAGCTGACCAGCCGTGGGAGGATTCGAACCCGCGATCTTCACGTTTAAGCCCCGCTATCTTACCCGCTTGGCCACGGCCGACCGTCAGTGCCCCTAGAGCATTTAAACTTGATCTGGTTAAACGTGAAGTGTAATAAGCTTCAACTTGTTCGGTGTCTTTTCGTCGATTTCTTAATGACACTCTGTCCCCTCTACTGTCACCGAAAGGTTGTCCCATGAAAGGTATTCGTGCGATCGGATAATAAGCTTGTTCATAGATGGATGAATTGATTGACTGATTGGCTGATTACGTGATTAGATGGGTGAGTGGATGAATGCGTGAGTAATCGAACCCAATACATTTTGAAATTTCATTTAGAAACACTTTTAATATTGCGTGATAGATGTCTAGCCTTTGAGCTCTTTTGTATTTGAAGACTGTGATCTGCATTTTGCGGAACTCTCCGTCATGAGATACCAACTTTCAAGACACCGTTGTGAAATTATGAAAGGAGTATACAGCTTTTTCATCCTCGTTGGGAATCATCAGTAGTGCACATCCATCAGGCCCGAACTGGCACGCGAACCCGGGATAAACGATTGCGAGTTGAAATCCTTGTTTATTACACTATCGGGCAGGCTATCAACCGTTTGTTGAACTTTACCACATGACGATGTTGCACCTATCCGTCAATGATTTTCACGGCCTCAGGTTGCCAGCACAAGCAGTCGCCTCCTATTGATAGATGACTTCTCTGCAGACGGCTTAATTACGACGAAGACTTTGGACATGGCCTACAGAGCTTGGCTGCTTGGTATATGTTAGTAGTAGGAGATTGTTGGGGAGAACCAAACCGTGGTCTATTGAGACATGCTACTTAGATAGGGCAATCATTTTTGACTGGATGGACATCTCGTGTTCAGTGAATCTGTTGTACTGCAAGCTGACCGTGAGCTGGGTGTGACGACCGAATACTAAATGTTCGGTACTTGATATTCCGACTGGGCTCTCACAAACCGCTCTCCACTGGAAAGATTTCAAAAACCTCCACATTTACCTCAGCAATTGCAAAATGTGCGGAAATATTAAATAATCTGATCTGATTTTGAGTCACTAACTCGAGGCACCGTCTGTTCAAAAGTTCAAACGAGAACAATAAATGACCAAGTTCACTCGATTAACAGTAAGTCGTAAAAGTATGTGGAACATGAGGGATATCAAAGGCAAAAATTCCACTAACTCTGGCACTGTGTCAGGTCATCCGTTGTGTCCATCAATCGCTCGCAGGATCTTTTTCACCAAAACTCTGCGATCTAACGTCTTTTGTAAGTATCAGTTCACAAGCTACGGTTTTCGTACCTGTGTCATGCCAGCGACTGTTCACACTGTCCCGTCTTCTAACCACCGCCAGCCCCGGAGAACGGTGTACAGCGAAGCAGTCCTTCCGTGGAAATGCACAAAACATATCCCACCAACCTCAACTTATTCTGATCTAGTATTTGCTCTAATGATTGAATTCTAGAACTCAGTAACTGATGCCTAGCCTCTGAGTTATTGGTGATAGAACAGACTAACCATCCCCGATAAATTCGTAAAATCTGTGTCAGCAGAGCCTGTCTGACTAAATCGTATCGTGTGTGTGACAGTTACAGAATATCCCATTGAGGTAAAGATAACTACAATGCTGATTCATTCTGATTAGTACTTGAGACGATGAACTATTTTTACTTTGAGGAACTAGAGCCTTCCTGCTAAAATATGGTAAATGAAAGACAGGAAACTTCACGTTTCTTGGATGTCCAGCTAAAAAGACCATGATTGCATGACCACTTATGAAAGACAATTGAGCGGCAACTTATTTGGGAGCCTGTCTTGATTCGAAACCCACAGATGTAGCCTGGTAGCTAAGGGGTTCGATTCTCGATCGGTCACCCCGGGTTCGCGTGCCAGCTCGGGCGCGGTAGATATGTAGAGCTGATCATTCTTAACAAGAATGAAACAGTTGTACAGTGCTTCCATGGTTTCTTAATGGCGAATTGAGCAATGATATCAGGTGGTGAATCATTTGATGCAAACATTCAATCTTATACTACTAACATATGCCAATTTGAAGTTTATCTGATCTTCATCGAATTGGGTTACAGGCTTTTAACAACGGAATACGAGTTGGATAGGAAAATTCTTCAAGCAGAGTTGTTCACATTCACAGCGCATGTATAAAAAGCCAGTTTAATATTTCAAGAAAGAATGGGACTCCACCTATCTCCTTGCAAAAAAATTTTCACGAGCAGTCACTTTATATGAATATCGATCGAGTGGTGAAAAATGACGACGATGTTTCCATCTCCCTTGTATTTTGCAGTTTTACTGCTCACTTGGCATGAGTTGATTATGAGTCAATTGGCTGTAGAATAGTCACGTGCCAGATTCGGATCTTAGGTCAGTGGAATTTACGCGATTTATTGATCAGAGTACGTCGACTGTCAAAGCCACTGAAAAGTTCAAGGATTATTTAGAAAGAAAGACAATTCTTGAAATCTAGTTGGATCGACAGGTACGCAACTGTGGATATTTGGACATACACATGATATCAAATTATTTGCATCAAAAAATTGTGGTTGTATGAGAACAAAAGTTATTTGCTGAGATTTCAGGCTCGTATGCAGAAGAATTCGACCAAACTATGTGAATATATCTTAGCAAATACGGGGCCAGGGTTCTTCCGAAGGCAGTTGCAAATGTTTCTATTTGAATTGCGAAAAAGTGGAAAGAATACTGGTGAATCGAAGCCCAGTAATTATAACCAACAATGAAAGTAATTTACACAATCAGAATTCGGTTGGTAGTTTGCAATCGACCTGTCAGAAGATAATTAATAATTGTCCATTTTTTTCCTCGCGGTCAAATTGAACAACGCATATACCGTTGCCTAATGAGACAAAGTTCACAATTCGCTCAAAATGATCTTTTTCAAGCTGTTTCGCTGGAGACACCTGAGAGATAAACGCGTAGTTGTTGACTGAATCACTTTTTCTGTTCATAACCAGCAACTCAGAAAAGTGGGAGTCAATACAGTTTTCTATTAATTAACAAAACTTTAGTCTCAGATGAAGCAAAAATCTCTGAGGTGCAACGACCAGAACTCAACACGCATCATAAAGTGTTATTTTTAGATCTCATTACAGGTTAAAATGAGAGAGAGAGAGAGAGAGAGAGAGAGAGAGCAAATTAAGGTCGGACAAGGCCAGTAGTGGGTGAAGGGCGAGGAAAGAGATGCTTAACTAACTAGTTAACTAGCTAACTGACTGACTAACTAACTAACTAACTAACTAACTAACTAACTAACTAACTAACTAACTAACTAACTAACTAACTAACTAACTAACTAACTGGAGAACTAAATAAATAAATAAGTAGGCAAATGGCTAAATATCTAATTGACTGACTGATTAAGTAACTAACCAACCAACCAAATAAGTAAATAAGTTAACTAAAACTAAAACGACAGTTATTTTATTGCTTCAAATAATGATATCCTTACTTAATGTTAAAGTAGTTAATGTTGATTTGGTTACGATTCTTGCCCATTTGAGTTTCAGTTTCTAGGTGATCATTTTTCTATACTGCAAACAGACACACGGAGACAAGCTTGTTCATTTAAGACAATCGAGATTTAGTCAATCGTCGGCTTTCTGGGGGTACCGACTGGTGCGAAACCTGCGCAAGGATTCTTCTGGCTCGATGGCCTCTTCCAACTTATTGGTAGCAAACCCAAAATAGAGTTGATTCCTAACTGGGAGTAGCCTGTGCTTCTGACTATTCCGTTCTACAGGTTACCTGATCCCATGGTGTAAACAATAAACGCTCATATATCATTATTTTGTTCTCCTCGCGGTCTTTCAAAGCCTGTTTGACCCTATTCAGATATTCGTGGTACTCAACATGACGGTCAGGATCAGACAGACTGTAGAGTTTGGTCATGTCTGGATAAATACTGCGCTGCACAGCACTGATCAGAATGCTGGGTGATTTTCCAGTCAGAATATCCCGCTTGACTTGTCTGTTCCACCATAGCTCCCCGCAGTTTCCCATCCTGGTAGCAACCGTCTGCAGCGTTGCCAGGTTTGCTGATAGTACGTGTGCGTGTGTGTGCGTGTGTGTGTATGTGCATCCGACGAGGTACGTTGCTAGGTCAACGTTGTTAGTGCTCTTCTTCATTCATCTGAGGCTTGGGGTAGAAGACAGATTGGGATAATAGGTGCTAGCAAAAGTTAGACAATTTCATTGTGTCGTTCTGTATCAAAATGTGTGTAACGTTTACTTGAAAAGCTGTGCACATTTGGATTCGCATTTGCGAGTTTCCGTCTCATGCGTCTGTCTGATAGTAGCATAGTATTAGGATCATAACGTCTATTCTACCAATCCGTGCCGAGGACAAAGAACTAAAAGCTTCGAGAATACGGATGAAAGAGTAATGGCAATGTGTAATGTCATGTGACAGACGAGATGAAACCCGGTGGCCACACACTGGCACCATTCGATCATCACCTTCTCGTCGTCGACGGGACACTGTGTGCACTGAAAGCGGGTTCAAGGTCAGAATACCGTGCTATGGTTGTGATTTGGATTCACTATCTAACAAACTTCTCATCATTCGGTGCAGTTCTGCTCATTTATTTCCATCGATAATGTTGCCTCAACAATCTTCATTCATCCATATTGGCAATTCCAATATCCCACATTTTGAAGACTTACAATACGGTCAAAGTGATACAAATTCCAAGACAAAAGTACCTTATCCGGACCTTTTGGATAGACAGAAACAACCAACCGTAGCTGCAATAAGAAACTTCGGTAAGAAATTTTTACCGCATAGCAAGGATTGAAAGCAACTAAGTCTCAAAAAAGGAAAGCAGCATTCTGTTAGTCTCTATACAAATGAACTGACTTGATAGTAAATAAATCTTTTGATCATACGCAACCAGTTTTCGCATGGCACACGTGACACTTTCTTGTAAAGCTTTGCTACAGCCTGCTTAGATAATCACCTAAAATCACAGCGATGGCTAAACATGAACGTGAATTTCGTACATGTTCCAAATGTCATTAGTTCGGAAGCATTCCACTGATAAGGAGTCTTTCTATTTCTATGGAAACATGGTTTTTAAATAAACCTGAAGTTGTCTTCTGGCTATCCTGGGTTTCTCCTCGTCGTTAGTGGTTTAGTTTGAGTCGGAATAACTTTAGTAACTATATTACAGTATAGCCCCGCGAGATTCCCAACTTCGTCATAATGGACAGGTATCCACTACCATTTTAGAACGCTCCTTTGTTACTCATATGGACCAATTGTTTAACTACTTCGGCGCAGGTTTTTGGTCACAGTGAGCTGAGTAACCTGTATTTGGCTGCTTTCTCGGATTCAGACTAATACTGAACTTCTGGTTGAGTGTGCACCTTGAATTGTGGCAAAGTCTCACTAAAAACTGGCTTCCGCCTAAGCATGTCGATTTATTTTCGGGAGTAAGTCGTATTCACGTTTGTGCTTGTATGCATGTATATGTATATGCATATGTGTGCGTGTGCGTGCGTATAGTTATCTGTCTGTTTGTCTGTAGGTATGTATGCATATGTATGTATGTATGTATGTATGTATGTATGTATGTATGTATGTATGTATGTATGTATGTATGTATGCATATGTATGTATGTATGTATGTATGTATGTATGTATGTATGTATGTATGTATGTATGTATGTATGTATGTATGTATGTATGCATATGTATGCATGCATGTATGTATGTATGTATGTATGTATGTATGTATGTATGTATGTGTGTGTGTATGTATGTATGCATGTATACATGTATGTAATCAATACAGGATGCCCGACGTCAGATGCAACAAACTTGCGAAGCTTTTGCAATGTGAAGAGCACAATGTGGTTCCGCATGTCCGTAACTATTGCAATATTTTTACGATTGCAAAGCTATTCTTCATATTTCAAAAAACTTCAAACTTCAAACAACATACAGATGCCAACTCCAAATAAGAATATCCATTTTGTTCGGAATAATGTTTCGGGAGAGTCTGAAATGCTTTTAACCCATTCTTGACCATGTGTGAACCAAATGCTTTCAGCTTGTCGGTAGTCATGACCCCTGATATACCGTCCGATCCAGTCCCACGGAAACCACCTCCTCGCATTTGGGCGGCCAATGGAAGATAACATTCCGTGAACCGTCTGTGATGGCTCGAGTCCTTTTGCCAACTGTTCCGGAGGTTCGTCAGATAAAGTTTCCCGTGGATTGTGAGGCGAACCTTCAGAGTACCTCAATTTTTTCGATCACCTGTGCTAGAATGCGGACAGATCAATCAGTGCTTGTGATTCGTCCTAAAAACAGATACATTTTACTCATGTCAACAGTACATTTGGTACTGTTGTCTGGCTGGCGGTTTTATTACATGGAATGGAATAGGGGACCCAGAAAGAATGGTTCCGGAAGTATATTTGTCCAATCGCTCATTAATATCGATCAGATGTATATTGTATTCGCCATATCCAAAATAAAGCAATGGTACATCTATTTCCTCGACAGGTGACCGAAATTTATGGACAAATTACCGAAGCTCCAAAGATCCCGGTTCATCGACGGATTATTTGATTAATCACTTATTCAAAGTGATATTTACGGTAAAAATACAAGGAGGGTAGAAGATCTAATTGACCCACGAATTTGTCTCTCTAGCTTCATTTGTATGCAACTATAATTGCATTTTTAGATAGACGAAATTTCTACTTATTCCAGGCCTAGTTGATTGGGCTATGTGCTCACGATACAAGTTTTAGATCGACAGTGTGGCGGTGTATTCTTGAGCCTTGCGGATAATAATCATCGACGTGGGCGGAATTGAACAAATGCAATCGAATTTCATTTGGCAATCAGGAAGAGTGTAATATTTCGGTTACCATGTTACATTGATATGATTCCCGTCGACTACAGTACAGGACTCGCGAAGGTGTGTGCGTGTGTGTGTGTGTGGGTGTGTGCGGGTGTGAATAAGACGAAACGCTCTCGTAAATTCACACGTTTGAGAAAAAAGTACATGTCCGTGACTGGGTATGTGTTAATGAGCCGAAGTTGCGTTCTGCTGTATGTACCATTCATTCATGAAATTGCCAAGATTTATGTGTACCCATTTATGAAATTTCGTCCAATCGGGAAAAAATTGGGCCTTTTCTTTTCTGCTTTTCGAGTACTGGTCTCTGTCCCAATCTATTCCCGAAAAATTTACTTCTCGTCCTTGTTGCTGATGTTATTTTTTCAACATAAAAAACGTTAGGAATGTCAACATAACTTTCATATTCAACAATGAGTTGATGAACAACACCTGGATGGGATGAGTTCAGTCCAAAACTGAAATCACTCGACGCTTGGATGATCGATTGTTTGCCATTGAAACCAGTCATAAATCGAAGGGTTCTAGTGTAACAATTGCCCTTTCCATTTCATACTTTCACATTCAAACAGGCAAATCATCTGTTCTTGTCGTAAATTGCCCTCACTTGGATGTGAAAAGCAGCTTCCGTCGAAAACGCCTCGCCGGACACGTGAAAGTTGAAAGCTAACAAGCCCCATAGTTGACGGGAAATTCTGTTGAGAAGACCTCCCCAGCGAAAATGTTGTGTAGTAGTGTATGTGTACGTGAAATTTCATACTACCCTTCATATTCCTTACTCGTGTGCGAGTGTAACTTTTCAATATTCTTTTGGACACATCCTAAATTTACAGCCTCATGGTGACGTGGAACCATAAGGAGTGTCAATGGTCCAATAGTGCCAAGGCTTTCTGAAACAGCGAATTTCGAGCTGCCACGGTTACGTGATGACAGTATGTTATTATTAGTAACGATAGTATCAACACCATCTGATCTAAGGGCCTAAAGCTTTTCAAGGACACTTACACTGTGGTAGCAACAACATCGAATAGTCTCTTGTCACTTTATTCTCATGGGAGGGGAGATCTAGAATGAGGAAAGATGTGTTCTAGGTTTGTCAAGGTACATTCATGCGCAGCAATATTTACAATATAATATTCACAACTCTGGCCTAGCCGTCGGATTGCCTAGAACCATTCGAGTGAACTAACATAACCCCTTGTCAAACCTGTTATCGTCTCACGGACCTGTTAGTGATACAAGATAAGATGTATGATTATGTATTCAAGTGAATCAATCGGACCGAAGTGGAATTACAATTCGAAAACACAAACGCGCACGCCCGATTTGACAGACATGAACAAACAGACGAGGGAAATGACAACAGTCGCGAACACAATGATGCCCCGAGAGTGCGCATGGGAAAAAGTGCACAGTGGGTGTCCCTTTTTGTAGACACAACCAATTGTTTGTTTTGTCGAAATTCCTCTCCTGATTACTCGTCACAGGTAGGTCGGGTGGGTACTCAGTGATCGGGTTATCGAAGATTAGTTTGCAAGTGGTTCTTGTGGATTGGGCGATAAGCTTCATCCCGATCGTCACGATCGTTACACAAAGATTTCGAAAATCAGCACGGTTACCAAGGCTAAATTTAGAGTCTAAAATGAGCAATTCAGTGGGCATAGTACGGCCCAGTTAATAATTTAATGACATTCTGAAAAAAAACAATGGAAAATTTCCCCCTAAATGTGGGATGCGAGATTGAAAAGATTGGATTATTTTCGTGAATAGTTTTGTTTATTGGATAACCCTAAAGGTCGACAGAGACAAGCCCAACTTCGAGATCGAGGGCGAACATATTCTCAGTCTCTGGACACCGCTACCGTGATGAGCAATGGTGGTAATATCTAACTCGTCAAATGAGTCGAATAATTTTCTCCAACACCAAGTACTCGAATTTAGACGTAAAGTAGACACATTTTGATTTGTTCCCCCTTCTCAGAGGTCAAATGAAAACAATAATGTCGATCCGTCTATGGTCCCCCAGGGAATTTGTCGCGGATATTTCAAAATTACGCGAAAATTTCATCGACTAATATGTCCGACAATTCTATTTATGTCGACCACAAAATTCTTTCTGCAAGTTAGCTGGTCACTGGTAGCCAAGCTGGTAGGGTCGTAGCGTTTGGACGTAAAGGTCGCGGGTTCGAATCCGCCCACCGCCGGCTACTTTCCCCACTTGGCAGCCATCTGTTGGCCGCGGCCCCCTTCCAGAAGAATGACGTGCATTGTTATTTCATTAGTGAAGGAACTGAAAAGATAAAAATAAAAGCTCTTCAATCAGTCGGAAATTTACCAGATCAATAAATCTTAATTAGATTCGCCAATGCTGTCTCCGCTGGGACACGACGTTCATTGGGCGCAAGCGGACCAATTGATTAAAATTTATAACTCATTGGCAGTTCGATTACAGTTGAAAGTAACCTTAGTCTAACCTAGGATGCGTTGTGGTAGGCATCAGCCATGAATAGGGAAATAAGTGTGATGCAAACGAACAAGCAGAACACGATGGGAATCGTTTCGACGGCACGAGATGCGGTTCGATAGATATAGTCAATTGTGCCAAGTCGTTCATCGGTGTGTGTGTGTGTGTGTGTGGGTGGGTGGGTGGGTTGTAAATGGACATGGACACCATTCTTGTTTGCTTGAGTTCAGCGGTTACTCATCCAGCCCACTTTGGTCAAGAAGCCCGCCGTTGTTCGAGCATTTATTAAGTGGTCACTGGCTCAGATTGCACACACAAACACACACACACACATATATACGTGGCATCTACCACCGGGAATGTTTGTGCCAGAGTGTGGATGACATGAACCTCAATTGCTCAGCCTACGAATGATATTTTGGATAATCAGGACAGCAGTCCAAGATGACCAAATCCGAAAGGTAAACTTTCGTTAACCACTGGCAAGGCCGTCGCCCAACACATCTGCTCTACGCAACAGTCGATGGTCCTGGTGAAACTGCTGAGAAAAAAAACGCCAGCGGTCAGGCGACAAGTTAGGTAGTTCTTTTCATCATGATCTTATTTGAATCCAGTGAGAATCTGATAAACGAGTTCATATCTAAGGGTAGGTTGTATAGAAAAACATCACTTATGAAAATCTGAAGAGTGGCAATAACCGTGAAGCCGTTCGGCTCACACGTTGGCGAGACATACTACTAACAATGAAAAGCATCATGTGCATTCAGACCTTTCGTAATTCGAGTTACAGAACATCGTAACAAAGCGTTGTGGACGTAGAGCCAGAAACCCATGTGGGTGTGTGGCAGTGTTCGGCGGAGGGGAAGAGGGGTATTAACGTGCCTATCTTCTGCTGCCAGCTACCCGGTTGTGTCAGTCCGGAGGAGTCGAACTTGCGATTGAATTGTGGCCGTACTCTTAGTTAAAATCGCAGAACTTCTTCGTGACGTAGTCATGACAAGCCGAAAACAACTGTCGGTTCTCGAATATACGTCTTCATTATTTTTCATGTTCTTCGGAAATTCGTGGACCAATATTGTGTGTAACTTTTTCGAACTCTAAATTCCCATCCACCTTCCGACTGGCACGTTTAAAATGAACGACTACCCCATCGTGATTGATCCTGTGTTACTCGAATTGAGAATGGCCGCCAAATATCTTATGCTTACAGTCGACTGCAGACGAATTTCGAAATGTTAATCTATTCGTCTCGATTAAGTCAGTGCTCTTACATTTCTGAACTGGACTGTTGCCATGAGCTCAAGAAATTCTCATACTCTTCAGAATCTTCGACCACAAAATGCTACTTGCCCTGAAGGTATGAAAAAAAAACAATTAAGCATAACCTCATGTTCTTGTTTCCGCCCATGTTTATCATCTGTTCATCTTGAGATCAATCCTCGAACAAATTTGATCACGTGGCAACTGAGCTCTTTTTGACGCTTGGGCCAGCTTCCTTGGGATCATTTGGTTCACTTCGTAAGTACCAACTAAAGGTAGCCGGTCACTGTGCTGACACATGTTCGATACGGACACTAGTTCTCTTCTGCTCACCCTTTGATATATATACACACACACACACACGTTTTCTCTTCGCTGCGAGGCAGCTGCCTCATCTAGATTGTGACCCTTTTAGCACTCTGTTTCCCACGTCTAAACTTCCTCTTGACCACCTGGCGAGTTTGAGTATGCATGCGATTTTCTATCTTACGCTCTATTCCTGTCGTTTAAATGTCGCCTATCTATGTAACTTTATTGTCACCATGTGCCCGATAAGACGAAAGAAACCAACCGACCGCATTCCGAATTTGTCCCACTCCCGTCACGGATCAATCCCAAACGGAGATCAACCAAGGAAAATACAAATAAGATCACCTTTGATATCCTTTGTTCTGCTGACCTCAAGAATTGCTACAAATACGGTCAAATTCGGTTACGGTGAATGTGATGACGATAAACATTCATTTGACGCGTAAATCAGAGAACAAGAAAATTGGAATAAAATCACAATTCATGCCTGTGTACACTTAATTTTCTTTGAACGATACTCGGGAAACCGTGATAGGGTTATTTGACAAGTGATAGTAGTAGCAGTCATAAAAAAGCTGTGGTAGTAATAATGATAGTAGTAATGGTAGTAGCAGTAGTGTTAGGGGTGATGGTAGTGGTAGTAATATTAATACAGATGCTAACAGTAACAGTAGGGGTAGTAGTAATTGTAATATTGATAATTGTAGTGCGGTAATTTATGAATGCTTTCAGTATGATGAGAGTATTCCGCGCCAGGGGAACATTGCAAATTTGGAGTGATATTTCGGACACAGAAAACAGCAGAATGCAAAGTATTGACCGTAAGATGAAATGAACGAGTGAAAACAACATGACACGTCCGAAGAAGAAAAAAGCCACCCTCATGTTAATTATTTGCCAAACTAAATGTTCGCTCGTCTCGTTGGGAATCATGCTAAGTTTTGTTGGATAGACAAAATGATTCTTCCATGCTTCGATTAGCCGGCAGTCCTCGAAGACATTTCCCAATAAATATAAACATTGTCTTGGACGGTGGGTTATTCTGTGTAGTTGTTTTTTAAATGATTATAATAGCGACCATATGATGCCCAATGCCCAATGCGTAAATGAACGTCTGCGCATCTCTACGTATGTGGCCAATCTTACTCGACTGATTGAATTCTGTTGTAAGGTCCTTTCAATCATTCCCGTCGTAAAACTGTAATCAAGCAACAAGAAGTAACCCCAGAATGAACGCAGTCGTGAGTATGGGTAGAAAAAAGTAATCGAGATAGCTGGTTTGAGTGAGGAAAGGACCGACCAGACAAACGGCGAACGGTCAGTAGGTAGACACTGCGGCTTCCTCGATGGATTCGGTACAACATACACACACACACACACACACACACACACAAAGCCATCCGTGTTATTTGTCGGTAATATCCGCATGGAAGTGGGTAGACTGTCCGATGACAGAATTGCCGAGAAACGAGTCCTCGTTCAGAAAGCTATTCATGTGTACTGACTTGGCCATATGGTGATGTGGTTTTGATAGTAAAACAATTAGTATTTTTATTTTTTTCCCTCCTGGATGGCGTTCATTCTCCTGGCGATAATCAAGAGCATTTGTCCTTCATTTCTCTGATTTTCGTTATCCGTAATTCTTATTTGTAGGTGCTATCAACAAGTTTGTATTGAATTCCACATCCCATTTCGGTTTTAGCGTTCTAACCGATTGTTCCATGGATTTGTCAAGTACGGAAGAGACCCCAAAGTTAAAAGTTGTCTTTAGCGGGATTAAAATCTACCTCTCTACTTCCTTTATTAATGAGATGACAGTGTAAGTCATTTCTCAGGAAGGGGACCGCCGCCACGAGAGTGCTGCCAAGTGGGGAAGTTGACCGGCGGTGAGCGGATTCGAACCCGTGACCTTCACGTCCAAAGGCCCCGATTTTATGCGCTTGACTACCGCCGGTCATATAACATTACGGACTGTCTACTTGTCTCTTTCCGTTTGTAGTTTCATCGTTCTAGTATCAATATTATTATTATTAATATTTACACGGCCCATTTTGCTTCTCAGTTTGAATTTACTTTACTGTCTGACTTTATATTCGATCTCATTGTTCCCGGACTGGGCGACAATCTTCATCTGGTTGTAGGAAATTTTAACCGAACCTCTTTAGTTCCGTTGATTGCACTCGGCCAGAGCGATGTATGACTTTCATCTCCTTTCGGGATTGATTAAGTGCTTTCTAACGCATCCAATATGCCTTGTCCATCATATTCCATGATCTCACCTCTGCCAGCGATTAATTTCTCATTGTTATTTTTGATTAAAAACAATTAATTCTAATCTTGCTTACAAAATTTGAATTAAATCGAATCCGATCTAGTTCTTTTCTGCGCAACTTGTCCCCTGCAAACGTTTTGCTTCTCAGACTTTCTTTTCTTATTGTAGATTCGTTTGTTTCATTTTCTGTTGCCATGGGACGTTTTACCCATCCTCTCTGCTCGTAATTTTCAGTTTTTGCTCTTACGGAGTGTGGGAGTGACACCCGTATATATGAAATGATTGCGTCGACTAAAAGAATAGGTATACAAAGGTTGACGATGCTTAAACGGTTAAGAATCTATCTCATCTAACCCTAATTGGAATCAGACGTGTTGGTTGTAACGCTGCTAATCAACTCCCAAACCGTCGGGATGCAAGGCCTTCATGAATTCGGGATTCGGCTGTTTGCTTTTACCTAACCTAACCTGCTCGTTCAGCATCGATGTATCCAGTGGTGAATTCATCGAACCGGCCATATTTACTCCATCACCCCATCGCTTCATCGACTGTAATGTGATGGAAGATGCAGGCATGAATGTGGTTTTTAAATTGCCTAAAACTGTCCGGGATGCAGCCGCGATTTGCTTAGATGCTTTGACACCATGTACCCTTAAATACGTCCCTCGCCCCCTGGTCGGTTTGAAGTCACAACTTTTGTCGAGAACAACTTGTGTTCATGTTCCATTAAGGCTTGTGGAAAGGAACAAAGATTGGCCCGGTTCCCGAGAGGAAAACGCTCACCATTCATTTCAAACGATTTCATCCACACTACATCTCGTGCTTGGTTGCCTCTTTAGGCACAATGTGACTTCCTTCACCCGACCTCGTTGGAGAATCATTAATGCAATGTCATATCTAGAGTATTCCATTTGCAATTCAGTAAACAACTCTGCAAGGTTCGTTAGATGTTTTTTTTCTTGTTAACATGTCCACTTTTGATTCCAGTTTGGGAGGTCATTTTCATATTTTGGGTGCCCATTTTATTTTTTCGTATAGTTTGCTGTCTATATGAATTGACTTACTGAAAATACTAGATATGGAAGAAATTCGTCTGCTATTTTTTACCCAGTAACCGTGGTATTTTTCAAATTGTCGTTCATTTGTCATTTCTTTTCTCTGCTCATGTGGGTAAAACTCCCTGGCACTTCATCTGGTTCGGTGACCAATTCGTTGTAAGGAATAGTGGATAGGGACTCGTCATATCCATTACTCTGGTCAAATATCAACGTAGCATTGTGATCAAATCGGAGTGATCAAACCCAATCAATATACTGAACGATCAGTAAGTGTTAATTATGGAAGATCAATATAAACGATTTGATTTTGAATAATGGACGAACGACTGAGTTTGTTCAACTTAGCATTTCTCACTAGAGTTAGTGGAGATGGACATAACGGTTGGATGATAGAACTGGTCGAAGATATCTCCCTTTATCTCTGCTTACAACAGTAGTTACATGCCACTCCGTTCCATCCAATCATGAGCTGGATGACTTATCTTCTGTCACTCAAAGCTTCATAAAACCGAGTCGTTATTCATTTAATTAATCCGAGTGTTCTGAATACATTTTCATTCTGTCTCGTTTGACTATCTTTCACAACGATTCTGTCATCTGAAGTTTTCTTCTTTTACTTTTGTTCACAGAATCTCTTCCTACGCCGTTCTTCACCCATTGTCAACTCTGTGTGTGTGTGTGTGTGTGTGTGTGTGTGTGTGTGTGTGTGTGGAAGCTTGGACACCTATCTTTACAGGTCTGAAAGTTTAGACAGTGCCGTGTTTCATGTAATATTATTTCACCCGCTGGGTCTTACCAATTGCATTTTGTTGATCACTTGTAACCTTTCTCGGAATATTAAACAGGACTTGTAGCAATTGCAAATTTGATGTGAATTTTCATGAGATTCGTGATACATTGTCAACATCCAACTTCGCATTGGAAACAATGGAAGCACCGTACAGCTGTTTCATTCTTGCTAGGGATTCCTCAGCAGTGCAAATCCACCACTCCCGAACGGAGACGCGAATCCGGGACGAACGATTTTCAGTCGAAAGCCTTAGCCATTACGCTACCGGGCAGACTCTCAACTATTCGTTCGGCTTGGCCACATAATGACGTTCCAACTAACGACCAGCGGTCCGTGGCCGTGCAGATCAGAGACGGATAGGTGCACCATCATCCTGTGTTGAAGTTCAACAAACTCTTGACAGCCCGCCCGGTAGCGTAATGACTTAATGGCTTTCAACTCGCAATCGTTCATCCCGGGTTCGCGTGCTAGTTCAGGTGAGGTGGATATGCACTGCTGATGATTCCTAACAAGGATGAAAAAGCTGTACAGTACTTCCATAATTTCCAAGAGGAAGTTGGATCTTGACACCACACGACGAATCACATGGAATTATTCAAATGAATTTCAAATTGAAATAATTCACCATGTGATATCATCGCTCAACTCACCATAAAGAAACAATGGAAGCACTGTACAGCTGTTTCATCCAGCTTGTTAGGAATCATCAGCAGTGCATATCCACC
>LUCM01007028.1:163114-199412 GCA_008360955.1 Fasciolopsis buskii
TCTTTATGGTGAGTTGAGTGATGATATCACATGGTGAATTATTTCATGTAAACATTCAATCTCCTACTACTAGAATTTCAAATTATTAAGTCATGGTGATTTGACGGTCTTCCGATCTGATCAAAAAAGAAGGTTTATTCCATTCTTAATGTGTATAATAAATTTACGTTCAAGATCGTTGAAGATTCAACTCACCCACTTCATGTTGCTCAGCCCTCGAAACTAGATCATTTGCGGTACGGTACCTTCTGGAATCAACATACGCAAAACTCTTCTGTCCCTGGCTCTTCCCTCGAGTAATGCTGAATAAACATCTACTCGCCACCGAGCCATGGGCAAACCTTCTTCTATTATTCCTGCAACATTTTAAGACTCGTTGAATGTTTTTCGTTTCACGTGCACACCGGATTTTAGACATCAGAACTCTGATCTACGGAATGGTAGATGCGAATAAGGAAATTGAGAATCGACGGACACTGCCACGTCATCATCTAACTTATTACTATCAGCCAGGATAGCTTCATGTTAGATACCGTGTAGATTCATGTGCTAACAAATCATTTTATCCCTAGAATGAAAATTAACAACAGATTCTAATAAAAATGTGGAAAGATATCACATTTGCCCCATCTGAGTGCAGTTGGATGGGGTCAAGATCCACCATTACAAACATTCGGGACAAGGACGATAGGGTAGGGTAGGAGAGGAGAGGATAAGGGAGACTCGGCCTACAAATACACCCAGTTCTCACTAAATCTTCGCGTGATTACTGTGATCATTCTGTGATTTTCGCTTCGATATCACTGTTTGACAATGTTTAATTCTTGATTTCGGGGCTTGTCATGGACACAGAGCTACCAGTAGACCAACGACTGACTCATCCACTGGGATGAAAAGTTCCAGTCTACCATGCATGTAAATACGTGTGTGTGTGTGTGTGTGTATGTGAGAGAGAGAGTTTGCCCAACCGTGGTATCTGATATGAGCTATTAAGTTTCATGATCAGTTGCCATGATTAGTACAAATATGTATTTGTATGAAAATTGTCCTTTGTGGCTTGACCGGCATCATATTCATTTTTATTGTCCTCTTTATTATGTTATGCACTTTTACCTTCTTGTTTGTTCCGAAGGTCAAGCTTACAGATCTTGACTACAATTCATTCCATTACGCTCAGATTGTTATCCGTCACGGCAGCAAAAGTTCTTGAACTTTATTTGTTTAGTTGTTCTCTTCATAATATCTTATCCAATACATTCTTCACCTTGTGTCATGTATTGAGTAACTATCGAAGTATGTACAAGGAGAAGACAATTTTCCGACGAGGTGGCACACATCAGCTGCGTTAAGTGGCGGCCTAATTCTGCACTTACACAATCAGGTCAACTATGACAGCCTACAGCCTGCGTGCCGTACCATAAAACAGTCTAAACCAGTTGAAATCGACTCGCGAGATGACAACGAAATCTTTCATCAAGAATGTCACACCGATGTGGTAAATGCAGCTCCATTTTGCATAATTGTTCAGTGAGTTTATGCAAAAGGTTCTACCACGAGATCCAAAATTTGGGCCGTTGTTGAGACCAACAGACATTGATAGGATCCTCGAAATTGTGAGTTAAATATGCTTCGTTCCACAACGAGGAGCTCGACAACGTCATTCCAGACCGCTGCTTCAATGGTAAAATAATACTCATATCTGTTTACTCGTATGCTTTGAATGAGTGACGTGAAATTTTCAGCTTGGTCCAAGACACCCCAGTCAGACTATACTAACCCAAATTTCTAACAGTCCTGAATTCCATTACTGAGGCTACCTCTCAATAAATTAACCCCTAAAGTGTTCTGTTCAACGCACGAACCGACGGTTTTGACATTAAGTCAGTGTGCTCTAGGATCATTTAATCTCCTCGCTTACGCGCGGCTTCCATGGATCAGTATTCCTAATCAGTCAGTAAACATTGCAACCTTATCCGATAGCTGTAGCATTTCCCATTTCCCTACACGTTCTCAGATCGTGGGCATTTCCTAGATTGTTGGTTAGCTGAAGTCTCATGTATTTACACATCTCGTTCTACTTGGCATCCGGGATAACAGGCCTGCTAGCATCCAACAAAGCAGGTGCAGTCGATGTTATCCGTCATTTCTGATGTTTACATGGCAAGCAGTCCTGGGTGGTAGTTACTGCTGCGTGCTTGGCTTCTGTGACCTACTGTCAGTGTTCGTTCGGATATTGGAGCATTTCAGCGAGACGACATCCGCATTCAAAATTCCCAGTGAAACTGAAGTCGATGGTTATGATCTAGAACCAGCCGCGGAGGACAAACAAAAACTAACATGAACAGGGGCGTAATCAGAGTCCACGGGTGTGGACCAGAATGATCGACAATCCACTGTGGATTCCCGGCATCGGTGATCGATGGGAATGCGATCGATCTTTGTCGTACGCCGTGAAGGCGGAGGAGAGCGTCAGGTGGGCTAATATCGCTTCTTATGACAAAGACTGGTGTTCGCCGGAGACAGTCTGTGGTTAAAGCAAACGTAAATGAGACCATCTCTGTTTTTAGTCTGATTGACTGGGACAGAAAATGGGCCTCCGATGTGCGATTCCGTCCACATTAAGTAACCAGATCAGACATTCAAATCACCAACAACGACCACAGCATCATTCGGAGCAATCGGAGCATTTGGGACAACTACCGAATGAACTTGCCTTTAGCATGACCAGAGCTGCAGTCAGTGGGCGCATACACAGCTAAGACGAACAAACATCTTTGCCCCAGCAGACCGTTGCCGTCATGTACGGAATCGTTGAAACGAACTGCACACAAATGACCGTTGACTAGGATCCATTGCAACAGTGTACATTCCATTTGTATGCTCAGAACGATGCCAACGCCAACCTGACCACAACCGCTCGAAACCAAATCACCGGACAAGCGAAGAGTGAAGCAAGAAGGTGAGGTTGTATGTGGACCACAAAATGTGATCATGGAAGTGGGATCCTGCGTGTGCGTTTTGGAGACGCAGTACACGACCATTCTGAAGGTCTCGGGCGTTCCACCTAGGGAATCTTGTTGCCCTATTTGGTTGGACGTACGGACATTGAAGTTAGCCATGTGAAGTAAAAGTTTAAACAAACTATTTCATCCTCCTTCATCAATGTTGCCAATAAAGAAATTTATTCGGCGAAAACTGGTGATGACAGCTTTCGTGGTCCACAAATCTGAAGAACGAAAATTCGAAGGCACCCTGTAGAACGAGAGTTGAATTTATTTGGACGATCAACACTTTGTGGCTGTCCATCCCATAGAATGAGTTTTTCTTTGGGAGTCCTAATCAACGATTTTGATTCAAAAGTTTGACACAAGCCAGTGCGGGATTAGCTCAGCTCGGGAACTGTGACCAGAAGTAAGCTTACCGCCATTGATTCGTCTCAGACAAATAGATAAAGCTGCCCCGATTGGAATCTATTGGATTTGTACCACTCACGGAGGTTTGTGGAGGTGCTTGATTAGCCAGGAATCTGTATGGGCTTGCCTTTCAGGTTTCAAAAGCGTCCAAATTTTGTGATAAACCGGTAGAAGGGGAAAACACTGCAAGATGAATCATCGAGGCAATTCACGAAACTGTGAGGTTATTTATGATCCACAAGCTGACAGGTTCCAAAGAGGTTTAACTCCATGGCAGACTGTTACTGAGACCGTCGGTCAGAACCCATTTAGAAAGTAGACTGCATCATGGGATGTTCATGTGAAGCTAACTTTCCAAATCCATTGTGGATAGCCTAGCTACGAGTGGTTGCATGGGTATTTTATAAACCGTGTAAGTCCGGACTCGACGAGTTTTCAAGTAAGATTAAACAACCTTATATTTCATTACTGATTCCCGTGCGAATCTATCCAGAAATAGACCAACTTTCCTACTAATGGATGAGACTTGTACTTTGTACAAAATCTGGATGAGTATTATCAACAACAAACAAACGCATATCAGAGGTCTATTCTTTGTCCTCGGAGATCAAACCGATATAGACAATCGCCTTACCCAAGTGTGCCTTAACCGTAGCCTGCTTCTGAGGAACATCAACTTTTGTCATAATAAACGATGTTGGCTCAACTGGGATCATCCTTCGTCTTCACAGTGTTGGATTCGGATTGCGTACATTGTCAATGAGCGTTGATGACTCCAGTCAATCAAGGATTGGCAGTCATCGTGGCCTACATTTAAGAGCTCCACCTCCGCCTTTGTCCATGTTCGCTTTGGTTTGCGAGTGGCCAGAGAAGAACTTCAACAAATAGCCACCCGTTTAGCATAATCGCTTTTATTCGACCGTCGTAGACTTGAAGTGCCACCGAAAATTTCAGCGCGATTGTAGCGACAGCCGATCCCCAAATTCTGGGAGGATTTTGCGAGCTTACTTAAGGTTCTAAGCACAAAGCGCCAGATATTACGTGGGACTAAAGAGCATAAAATCCCTCAAAACGGTAGATTACTTCGAAGTCGCTTGGTCCCCGGGTGACCGGATGCTCATCCCTTGAAGATGCGGTACATAAACTCTTAAGTCGTTGGCTGACCGACGGAAAGTAAAGTAACCAAAGTAGTGGCGGATAGGGAAATAGACAAGACTATGGTCATCGGGAATAGCTGAAATCTTTACTGGCCGATTAGGAGTGTTGACTATCGAGGATTAGTGATTCGGTGGCTCACTGATTCAATCGTGAACATAGCCTAGAGAGTTGGGCAGAGAACCTCATGGAGCCGTTTAGTTAAATATATGCATCCGTCAGAAATGGAGATCATCAAGAAGATATATTTGTGAAGTGCCACCAGGATGCTGGATGAGGCAAACTATCAATCTATCGTCCAGGACGGTATCTAACTGTTAATCTCGGAGTCCCTGGGTCGATCAGAGCAACAGAACAGGCTCTCAAGGACGGGTGTGAATCGGTAAGTTTATCGATTTAGAAGGAAAGGGATTGGTCCTCATGTTTCGTAAGCATTGCATCTAAACAGCTGTCGGTTATTATTCCACAACGACTACCTCGTGCTTACGAAGCTCGTATGCTTGATAATCTGGCTGACGTTTAACTAATTCGAGTTACATCGACTACGCATCTATACAGTAGGTAGTAGGATACAGGCACACCATCCAATGTCCCACTATTTCCGTCTTTATTGATGTATACTCAGTCGATTGTCCAGTTCTTTGACGTTGCTTCTCACTAAAGAGTGAGCTCCAGACTACGGTCTATCTTCACCAGCCATTGTAAGCAAAGAGACGAAGCTGAGTTCTTGTTGGTGGTCATCTTGCACTATGGGAAAGGGTGCTAGTTAAGATTGGTCTCTGTTCATCTTTTCTTTTCAACTCTGTGACTGGGAAGATTGCAGAAACTAGGCAACGAACTGCCGAAATTGCAATATGGAAATTTTGTTATGCTTCGAATTGAAAATCCAGGTAACCTGCAACCATTTTTCAGCCATCTGAAGTATGGTATAGATATGTTCGGGTTGGTTTGTGATACCTTCAAAATGCGAACTTCTTCAGGACTGAATCTATGCAAACAGAAATCTCGGAATCGTTAAATTGGACGGACTAGATGGGTTTTGTTATATGGGCAGTTGCATCATTCTAGATGGTCATACGTTAGATGAATTTTCTTCAGAAATGCGAAAAGCTCGGTTGAATTCTATCAATTTCGGACATTATACCGTCGGGTTGATATTCGATAGACAGACACGCGGTCGTTGTGGACGGAAGATATACGAAGACTGTCAGTGTTTTAGGCGCTGCTCTCTGTTTGGTATTGCTAGGACGTGCTGGTCGATACAGATCAGTCACTCGAATAGGTACTGAATTTGAATAGGCCAAGCTAGTTGGAGTATACATTCCGCATCCTCGTAGACAAACTCACCGGGCAAGTATTGGCGGGAAGATGGGCCAACATGTTCCGACCGTGACACAGCAAAACGCATGGAAGCCCTAAACATTGAGCCTTCCCGAAATGGTCAAGATATAGGTTCATCAGCTCTCCCAACGCGAAGATTGAAGGGTGTGATGACCGAAATTGAACCGATTCGATATTTATTCGATTACGCTTTGTACGGTTACTAACTTTGACTACAAAGCTTTGGCCAAATTACGAATACAATTCATGCTCAGCTAGTCAGGTCCGCTATTTTGGGATTGTGTTCGTTGATTTGATATTATCCATGGAAAATTCGGTCATCGACCAGCAGTATGTAATATCGCGTGGACTTTAAGCAATAACACGAGAGTCACTGGTGTTCTTGCATGCAAAATAGCTTTGCAGTGTTCTAAGGACTTAGGCTCCTTAATTCAACATTGTTCAAGTCTGCACGGTAACAGATAAAACCACGGCACTTTAGTGCAAGGTTGATGACTGTACAAGCGCAGATGAATTGGAACAAATACCAAATGATTTTCAGGATGAACAGTCAATGAGAAAACCGAGATTCGAAAAGTTCAACCAATAAAACTGACCGTTTATTGATCGTTAGATCTGTTTTTAGGTTGCTTTTGAGTGGTTGTTGCTGAAATTTCTGCAGTGTCATTCGAAGAAAGCTTACAACCAGAATACGCGAAGTGCTTGCAGTATACTGCAATATGTTCTCCATGTGTCATCCGTCGGCAGTTCTCATAAATCCCACATTTCTTGATGTCGAGTTAAGCACTGAAGCTGTGCGTTCTAAATAATCAAAATCTTGCATCACTCAGAGTGAACCAGTTCAATGGTATTTAACCGACAGATGTTCCAGGCAATACTTAGTAGGAAATAATAATAATTTTTTGCTAGTTAGCATCTTAGCCGAGGATTTCAAACTTAATTTGAATGCACAACTCATTTTCTGTTCGTTGAACTGAATAGGCATCACCGAATATTTTTCACTCGGCAGCTCGTAGTAATGTGGGTGTCGAAATCCTTACCCCTATTTTCGTTTGTACTCGGTTTCCACTTAAAACAGAACAACTCTTCTTGAAGATAAACAGCAGTCACGTTCTTGTGGTGCATTTGGTGGAAAAGCAAGTGGGCTGCATGTTTTCTTTGTACTTTAGAAACTCTTGAATCTGGCTTTGCCTACTGAATAAGTTATCAATAGCATAATTGAGAACGGTCATTTTGAATGTCTCGAGACTGCATAGTCTGCGCGGTGGTTCCGTTATCATTTAGTAGATTAAATAGATTCGCGGTGAATGGAAGACGCCTTTATTTAGCTGAGGATCGTGATTCGATTCGGTAGACTTCAATTACGCTTTTAGAGTGGTTTCAGACTAGCCGCTTGCTCAGGTGCCCCAACATCCTTTGCAGTCTTTACCTGAATTTTTTGTGATAAATTGGCTTTACAGTGATTTCTCGTCGTCGTTACACTAGTTCTGAAATATTATTGTTTAAATAATTGATCGGTTTTCACTCCTGAACAGACCCAGCTACTTTTGCACGCCAAAGACCTTTCATTTAACCGAGGAAAAGTCCTGGTGCTGGTTACCCGGTGGTTCTTAAATGCACCTTTACCGCTAAGACAGTCAATCTCGGCATTGTTCAGAACCGACATGCCATCTGTTCGAATTGATCTTCCTTATTTTCCGATTTGTATGGAAAATCTTAACTTACTATGCATTTTATACACTCAACTGTATCAACAGATGGCTTTAAGCTATACCAGCAGGTCAGAATTTTAGCAAAAAACTGGAGTTGTAACAATATAGGTCGACCTTTCTTGATGTAACTAGTCTGAGATTGTTTATATATTACGGATTTGACTCATTGACCACTCAACGACACAGCGTTCGTGGTTTGCGAATGAGGAATGGCAACGTTTAAGTAGTTGGTCGTGATAAGTTGGGATCATACTCACCGAACAAGTGGTAGCGAAAATAGAAAAGACAATGCCGGTGGCGTAGTGGAGTGCTGTGTGGGAAGCATGCTTCGTAAAACATACATCAAAGTCCAACTGCAATATGACTCATCAACAAAATAGGGCCGTTCATCCTTCAGGTGTTCCGCTGGCCAGACAAGGCTCTCCAGAATTGACTTATGAGCTGATCTACGGGTCGCCGGCTCTTTTAGAACAGTGCTGATGCCTTGTAGATCACTTGTAGTTTGAAAATTAACCCTAAAATAAGCAGACTTACTCTAGACTGGCCAAATGGATAGTTAAGCACCCACAAGGCACAGAAAATTGACGGAAAGTAAACTAAAAGCTTTTTTCTGGTTGGCGCTTCACATACAAACGCACGAACTCCCGCATAGTATACAAATTTTTATGTACCCAAACCTCACTTTTTCTCCCCATGTTTCATTTGAACATTCATGAAGATCTTCAGTCGGCTGTACCAGCGGTAGTGACTCTGAGGCAAATGCTTTGGGTCCATCTTCGGCAAGCTTCCAAGTCCTATCGAATGCACTTCTGCCATGGATGCTTTTCTTCATCCTCGATGCTACTGCAAACCAGTCACCCTTAATGTGCGAATATTGATGAGTATAGAATCGAAGTATGTCTAGACAACATACTGGAGACCCCAGCCATCGATTCAAGCCATTCACACTCAAGACCGCAGCTCTTTCATTTGACTGATGTCCTTTTCCAGACATTCCGGAAAGCTTCTTCTCCGCCTGTCTAGAGACCGTGAAGCTCTTGATTCTGAGAGCTGACGTAGCCCTGGATCCCAGTCGGCAGCCGGTTGTGAACTGGAACTCAGTGGACAGTGGCCTTCCCTATAGACGGAATTTGTCTTTCCATTTGCCATGCACCTGTACAGACCGCGACCAGATGAAACCATGAACACTTTCTACCAAAAGCCGCACAATCTCTTACGTACAACAAGGCGGGGTGACATCGTAGTTTCAGCGGGAGATAGGAGTGTTCGTGTAGGTCGGCTGCCCTCGAGCGAAGCTCACTAAAAGGTACTTTCGGTCTCGATTCCTTTCGTTTGGAAGACTGGGAACAGTTGTCGGCTTTATATTCAAATAACCGATTGTTTCTCGCAAGTACGAACTTCCGTCGTTCCAATCGGCGATTCACCTTCCGGCGTCCACCTTTCTCAAGTTAGCACTGAACTCTGATCGACCAAACCGCAATTGGCTACAAATGGTGTGGGTGTTTACAAGAGCGCCGGTTGCATAGGAGTTTTCTCAAGCCTGACCGTACTTTAGTTTGCATAAAGATTCCGTGGGTACTCAAAACGCATGATGCAGCAGCAGTTAGACTGCGATCAGTTAAGTGACCCGACTCGATTTTCAAATCCCCGAAACGCTTTTTTATTTTTTAATTTCTTCATTATTGAAATAGCAGTGTACATCATTTTCCAGGAAGGGGGCCGCGGCCAACAGAGGGCTGCCAGTTGAGGAAACTGATCAGCGGTGAGAGGACTCCAACCCGTGACCTTCACGTCCAAACGCCACGACCTTGACCGTTGAGCCACCGCCGGGATGTCCACATCTGATGAAAAAATGAGCACTGCTCTCTTATCAAGAAGGCCTTACGTGCTGCGGCACCTTGGACTTCTACTAAATCTCTGCATCTACTTAACGCACGCCAGTCAATCGCGACTGTGAACGAGAATAGTGAAGAACGGCTGGAAACGAAATGTGAACTCATGGCAAGCCTAAGTAAGGGTCGTAAGATGTGAAGTCTCAACCAGCATGAGAAATAGAATGTGTTGCTCAATGTAAACTTCCAAGCTGTTCCATCTCATTTGACTGACCGGTAAGAGGTCCTAACATGTGAGCGTAACTGACCGGGAAGTTGGCTGTTCGCCCATTCAAACGTAACAGTGGAGACTCGTTCTTTGAAGCCCAATTTAGCTGGTCTCCATCGTCAGCCTTTCTCATGGTTATTCCGGTCAGTGTCCCGTGGTCTGTTTCGACAGCTTTTCTTCCAGAGATGGAGAACCAAGCCCTAAGACGGCACAACGTGCCGAGTTCGGATGGCCTTCAGCCTGCACAAATTAAAAATGGTAGAACTTCGGATCCTGTTCTCCAAGTTCTAGTATTCCGAACAAATTCTACCTTTTACTTGTTGAAGGATGGTAGCATGGCAGTAGGGGTTGGGCATGCGCATATCCAAAGCTCGGAAGGCATATGTTGGAGAGAAACACTCGCGGCACTGGCTTTATATTTCACTTAAATTGAAAAAGAAGTGAGTAATGTGTTGCAATGTGCTCAGTTCTGTAGTATGATTGTGAGATACGGAGTCTCTTAACTGAAGATGTTCCTACGTTGAAGGTGTTCCATCATAAATGTCTTCGTGGTATCTCTGGGATCGGCTGGAGTGACTGACTGAGCAAGGTGCAGGATATGAATCTAGTATTGCGTACCGGTTCTGATAACACTGTCTCCGCGTATGAAGCTCAGTAGACTACCTTGGCTGAGTCACGTGTTCTGTATGGTAAACAACTGTCTACCACCCGTGTCCCATTTCCCGTCCCTTCCACGGAGTGGGAGACTTCACTAGATATCAACAGATGGTGTAGCAACGTGGAATTAGAAAATGTACAGCGAATTTAGGTAAAGTAGGTGACTCGTGTATTCGTGGTTGGGAACTGAAAGGTCCGTCATCCCGTTGGCTGGATACACTAAAGTAAATGGCAGTGAACCGTTATAAACTAGAGATCAAGCTAACATCTTTTGTCGAACCAGAATGATTGAAAACTCGTGCGTGTGTACAGTTAGACTGTGCTCCTTGTGTTGATTACTACGGCACACTTTCTACCCGCCATTTGTGGGTCCACTCCCCGGTCCGCGTGCACATTTACTCTTTCTGTGGCAACATATAAATCTGGAAGAAAGGCAGTGGTCAGCAGCGCTTTCTCTATTGCTTAACACCGAACAATGACGATATCTTCACAGGAGAAATAATTGCAGTCCCTTCTCTAAGAAGGGTTCGCGCACGGATTGTGCTAACTGCATGGGCATAAACCTGGTCCCAACAACATCGAAGTTGTTAGTATCCGTCATTCTTCCTAATTTGCGCAATAAGTGTGGAGAACATACTCGCGAGAAGCGGGTTGGGCTTCACAAAGGTTATTGACGGGCTGATCAAAACTTCACTTTTCGACAGCTGTTAGAGCGTCATTGTACATTCCAAAAACCAACTAACATTGTGTTATTGGAAGTTCGTGCGGACTTTGACTTGACATACAGGAATGGACCATTGTATGTGGAAGGCAAGCGAATGGTTTACACGTTTATTGCTTAGCGAAACAAGTGACAGTTTCCAAATCTTGCTCAGACTAGCTGAGCATTCGCGGGCAGATTTGAACGTGTGCTGGACACTCTTGTTGTCGTTCTTTTGCACTTTCGTCTGGATGTGTTGGTCCGACTGTACTGAGTAATGAAGTGAACTGTAGCTGTCAGCTGGGAGAGTTGCTTATATGGACGACTGATTCTGGTTGATTTGCGCCGCAGAGTCGATTACATTCTCCATTCGTTGTTGTCGCATCATCCTCTAACCTATCATACGTTGGTAACGAATGAAGTTTCTGGGACGTATGTACCTATGTATACACTAAATGTATGTAATGACCAAAGGTGGTCAATAGTTTTCAGCACTTCGGGAGCCCGATTGCAGCTAGTGAAGGTCCTGAAGGAAATCACATCAAGAATTGTGAAAGCCAAGCAGCTTTCGCGAATTTGCGACATATGTGACACTCTCGTGACATCCGATTTTTCCTTAGCGGAAGGGTACATAATATGACACTTCGTGGCGTTCTCCTTTGCGGTCGAGTCTTAGTCCCTATGCATTGCGGGTACTCGAAGGCTTTCTGTATTTGACCACCGACTTCTCTGAAGTATTGCTCCAGTGTGATGGGAACACGGGGTGCGCAATGAAGGTGTGTTGACTGCAGACGCCAGCCGTGACCAAGTTAATTGCCCCATACCGTATTTGGTGGCTTGGACGCGTCTTCATTCCCCTGTTTATTATTTGCCTCTTCGTGTTTTTTCTGCCTGTGCTGGAAGAAGCGACGCGGAGGCCAGGCTGTGAATCGGCGCAGAAGTATTAAGAAGTTAGCTTTGATTTGGGCTCCCCACTTCTTGGTTAGAACCCAAAAGATAGATATTGGCTCGGAATCGAAGATAGTGCCAAAGATGCTGTGCGGCCTAACCAAATTCCCGTGATCCAAAAACGGACAAAATTCAATAAAAAAGCACAACGAAAACAAAAACATTTTGTTCGTTTTCTCAATCAACTCTCACAACTGTCCCTTGATTGTGCTCGTTTATTATTCGTAGTTGGTGCTTTAGCATCTTACCTTACCGCAAGCCTGTGATGTGGATAACTCCCTCGCCTGCAACACAATACCCACATTCGGAGACTCGTTTTTCAAGCATTGTATTCCGTCGGATGAGAACAATTAACGTATAATTGTGGATGGTTTCCACCATGCCTAGACCACACCACTTATCATGTTTAATTCAGCTGATTTCTGAATTTCACCAATCAAAGGGAAACTTGAATTATTTTCGCTAAATTTACGCGTATTCATCCCAACAGACGATTGATTCTACCGAAGACCAAAATATGGTCGCGGTCTGTTTTTCACTCTTTCAAAGAAACGAACCAACTTCAAACTTGTCCTAGCAATTTCATTCCGCTTCAAAAGCTCGTTTTTAAGATCCACTTTGGTTTCGCTTTTGAACTCGAATTAAATGATATTTGAACTAATCACCGAGACAGTCAATGCGATTTGTGATAATTACTATCTCCCAGAGAAACCCCGTTCCATTTTAATAGTGGCACTTTTACAAATCCCGTGACAATTCATGGGTTAGATAGATTAGCTAATAAGGACAGAAATTTAACGCACCAACATGACGTTCGGCCGCCAGATCCGAAGTGGTCGCAACAACTAACCACTATGGCGACGTATTCGGCTGTTGTCTGGATAGAAAAAGCAGAACTGCAAAATGTGTTTCTGGCCTCGACAGCAATAATCGCGCTTCCATTATTCTTTCTAATGTTACCCTAGCTGCACTTACACAATTTCGTCGTACAACCAACATAGCCATGAGATTAGGTCTTAAAAGTTAATATTCACCTCCTCGAACGCAAGGTGCCGTTGATCTGACTGATGCCTTCATTTTGCTAACTAACCTCCAAAGTTTGAATGCTGGAGATCAGTCCTATTTCTAAGCTTGGTAATTCTGCCGTTTTAACGAAACACTTTCGCCCCCATTGTCATAACATCTTTCGATCACGAATTGACAATGTACTGTGTTTACGCTCATCTACAAATACGCTTGAAGATCCCTTTCAATTTGTATATAATTCTAACAGGTCTAATTTGGATGCTATCGTCCCTCTTGTTCGTCACACACACACAACTGGATGGGAATATATCGGGAGCGAGTCAAAATGCATCGTTCTCCTCAAATTTACTTTCCACGCATATCAACGACTCAGCAACTAGTTCATTCACGCACGTATTTAAATATGTTGATGGCTCTGCTTTATATCAAGCCCAATCCGGAGATGAAGACTTTCATAGATTCTCGAGCATTATGTCTTTCGTTTACGATTTTACAGTTCCAGCCGATTAAAATCTTAAATTATCTAAACATTTAGAATACCTGTTCTGTTTCCCAGTTTTTCTATCAATTTGATCCAACTTCGACCAAATACGGAAGTACTTACTGCAGCAGATTCTGCGAAACACTTGGAGGTCATTATCGATAAAATTCTAGCGTGATCATCTCACATGTCCACAGGTGTAGACAACTTTCGAGAAGCATTTTTTTTCACTTCAAAGTAAAACGGTGCATGTAAGAGTGGTGGATATTGACTAGTCTTAAAGGCTATCTCGACTAGAGATCAATACAGCTGCGGTGATATCACAGTGATTATGCCAATCGACAATCTGCACGGAAACACCTTATGAGTAAGTCAACGCATAATGACGGACCAAATTACACAGCAGAGGAACCGATCAGTGAGTGTTGAACATAGAAGATCAATATAACCGAGTGGATTTTGAGTAATAAACGAATGCTACTTAAATTTGTTCTTTTAGTTAAAACTAGTGAGAACTGACATAGCGGCGGATAGACAGAATCGACTGATGGTCTACGGACGATGTAGAGCAAACATCTTCCTCCCTTTTGCTTTTCAAAACGATGCCATTCCTTATTTTCTCCACAAATGGTTTTCCTATCCTTCTCTAGTGTTCCACAGCCGTCTTTACGTTTGCCGTTAACAGTGCATATCTCATACCACCGAGTGAGTTATCACTCCTCAACAGCCATCGGTGTGTGTGAGAAGTCTGTCAAAATGTCGCTCTCACAGTTCCACACGTCCAACTTTTTGTCTCATGCACCACCCCCAGTCAGCATCTGTAGGAATTCCGTGGTTCCAGACGAATCGAAACCGTGTCTCAACCGACTATCTCGACAAATCCCGCCCAGTTAAGGCCATTTTACTCCAATTTTCGACGAGGTGATGAGTATAACCGTTCTATTTTGTGTAAAGAAAAGTCTATATAACACAGACTGTTAGTCAATCAGACGGGTGTAGGCTTTTTCCGAAAGATTAATACAAAAGTCCTCGGATAGCCTGATCTGTCGTTCAACTTGGAGAGGAGACTAGGACCGCGAAAGTCAATTTGAACGGGACAGAACTAAGAACTGCCTTAAGGGAAAAGTGGAGTGTATTAATACAGAAACATTTCAGGCATTCGACAATGATTACAAGTGCGAACCAACAAAATACCAAGTATTTTACCTGCTTTAATTAATCTCGTTATTGTTCTGCACAAACGATTAAATACTTCGTTCTTAGGTGGCATATATCTGGTTTGTGTTAGTTCACAATGTTGGAGATGTTTTGTAGCCTAGAGTCCGATTCAGCAAAATAATACATTGTTGAGAACCAGTTGGAACAAGTTTTGCTGATCATCGATTTATTTTATGGACGAATGAATCCTCGGAGAAACAAGTTGTCTTTGGATTAGGAATACGAGTTCACACTTGGATGGAGAACAGGCTTTTGGTTACGAACTGCGTACAATGCAAAATAGGTGTGAATTTAGAGTAAGATCGCCTGGAAAAGATCCAGTTTATACAACGGACGTCCGCAGACCGTCCGGGAGTTCTGTGTCATACGATCCGGAATGCAAAGCAACAGGAGAGAAGCAGATGTCAGACAATCAGGCGAGCGCAGTGCCCGTCGATGCTGCAGCAGCAGCTGCGGCTGCCTGCGTGGCTGCCACGGCGACTGCACGTTGAGCGCCCCAGTGGATGTAATCGGGACGCGTCGCGGCGGTATGCTCCTCAATCAGATTGTGCACTACTTGACGGCTGTCGGAGAATTCTTTTAGATCCGGATCATCGCGGAAGATCTCTTCCTTGCGAAATTGTTCCAAAAATGCACCCCGAGTGCGTAATTTGTCATATTGGGCCAGTGACCGTAGGAAAAGCTGGACAGTTTGTAATAAAAGCAATGCAACATTTACGAAGCCGGATGGGTTAAGATGACTGTCGAAATGGATGAAAAGCATGCATATCAACCGTTTATTTTGACAGCTTATATTCAGGATATTTGCAATACAGCGGATATGCAGCTGATTTCAAATGGCGTTTCAAGTTCACTTTACATAAATAATCTCATGTAAGGAAATTTTTTGATTGGCAAACACGTTTTCGGTCCCCTTCATGGGGATAAGAATAAAGAAATCCTTCGTTTTACGTTTGCAATTCAGCGAAAGAAGACGTATCTCGAGAACAATAAGTCTTGTGCTTTGCTTCTGCTCATCGAACAAATTTGGTCGAAATTCGTTTTCACTATCATCATTAAACCTAGACCTTAAAGAATTAAGAGCTCACACGGAATTATCAATTTGGAACTTCTTTAGTAAAGGTCAATCATATAATTGCGGTGGCCAATCGATGGAGATAGTGGCGTTTGGACGTGAAGGTTGCAAGTTCGAATCCTCCCACGGCAAGTCAACTTCCCCACCTGGTAGCCCTCTGTTGACCGCGGCCTCCTTCCTGGAAAATGATGCACATTGTTATTTCATTAATAAAGAAAGTAAAAGATATTCACGAGGACCTACTAAACCGGAAAGGGGATACCAAGTGACTCGGAAACGTAAGGCCCCAGTAGGTCAGATATGGCAACGAGCTGGACGACAGCGAGTTGTCATCTACCTCTAAAGTGACCGGTAGACCAGGGACTCGAACATTTGACTTTTTTCGGATGTGGGAGGCTTGGTCAGCGTGACTGCGACCGGTTGGATTAATTCCGAGTTAAGACAAGACAGTAGTTGCTTTGTGTGCCTAAAAAGCGGAATTCGCATCCAGCTAAACAATACTTACATGAAATAATTCACCATGTGATATCATCGCTCAACTCACCATAAAGAAACAATGGAAGCACTGTACAGCTGTTTCATCCAGCTTGTTAGGAATCATCAGCAGTGCATATCCACCGCGCCCGAACTGGGATGCGAACCCGAACAAGGACGAACGATTGTGAGTCGAACGCCTTAGCCATTACGCTACCGGGCAGGCTCTGAACGGTTCGTTGAACTTCACCACATGATGTTGCACCTATCCGTCACTGGTTTGCACGGTTACTGTCCGTTACCTCACAGCGATCGACCCCTACTGATAGATGACTTCTCTGCAGGTAGCCTAAGTACGACGAAGGCTTTGGATATGACCTACAGAGCTTGATTACTTGATGCATTTTTAGTAGTAGGAGATTGAATGTTTACATGAAATAATTCAACGAACCGTTCAGGGCCTGCCCGATAGCGTAATGGCTAAGGCGTTCGACTCACAATCGTTCGTCCTTGTTCGGGTTCGCATCCCAGTTCGGGCGCGGTGGATATGCACTGCTGATGATTCCTAACAAGCTGGATGAAACAGCTGTACAGTGCTTCCATTGTTTCTTTATGGTGAGTTGAGCGATGATATCACATGGTGAATTATTTCATGTAAACATTCAATCTCCTACTACTAAAAATAAACAATATTTGTGGGTAAAAATTATCATATGTGCAAACAGTATAATTATCAACTTTCAAACTGTTCCACAGAGCTGAGAAAATTTCCTTAAGACCTATTTGATTATGAAACCACTTTATATATTGTGCTCCACAGAAGTGTGAATTCACTATCCAGTACGTAGGTGGTCCGCAAGATTCTTTCCTTTGAGCAATGAACGTATTTTTGATATTACTAGAGTACGGATGAACCGCCCACTAAACTTGAACGCAATTGAACGTGAGGGAATTGCAAGGCCATTTGCTCCAGTTACGTTATCATATTCACCAAACTATGGAAAATCACAGCATAATTATTCTTTCTGAACGACCATTTGCCCGGAGTATGCTCGTTGAAATCGGAGAATGTTTTCATCATCACAATTCGCATTGTTTCCGACTGGCAACCATTGAAAATATTTTGGCCCAATCCAAATGAATGATGTCGACAGATATGAGATGCTAAGATACACTGGATACAAAAGTTACATCTGGAAGAATATTTTACTGCAGATGGCTTCTTTAAGCGTTTTGTAGATTACCGGCATTGGTGAACCCGTTGACACGACAAATCGGTCGGCAAACTAACTCGCGCAGCAATCTTAAATCATGCCTAAGATCAATCTCTGCTTGCCTGTTTGTCGAGTTAAGTCCCAGTTGGATTCAAGAGATCAGAATGAACCGGCAAGATAAGAATTTGAAGAAGTGCTGCGCACGGATATGCGAGATAAAATAACGCTGACGGAGTCCCCGGAGGAGCGTGATTTACATAGAGACTAGTCAGAACGAAATAATTGTTTTTGAACAGAATTTTACCAGCCTGATTATTTTGAGGCAACATCTTAGCAGCTTAAAATTAACCATTAGAAGACTCGGACAAATTACAAGACAGAAGTAAACGGGGATCAGAAGAACATGTTATTGAACAAAAAAATGTCTTTCACTGGCTGGTCAGTTTACAGTTTCAGTTCGATTTGGACAATCATTAAACTTGCATCAACCTGCTCTGGCATGGATTGCTACCTTAAAGCACCACCTGCTCAAACACAAAAAATGGGAAATAATGAAAGACCGACTGCAAAATGGTAAGTTGAAGAAATATACAGAAGAACAAAGGTTTCGAATGCGAGAACGCCAGTGAATGCCGCAATGAGTCATATTACCAATTCTTCTTGTCAATCACTTCGGGGAATCTCATGGATCCTAACCCGGTAGTCTAACTGCATATACACGAGCCAGTCCATCGGTTAAAGCTTTCACATTATTTTCCCCATGTCTTCGATTGGCCACCCCAAACTACCCTCCAATCATTACCCGACTCACAAAATAGCGTACACCGAAGCAGGAGTACTATGGGCATGCGCAAAACCTGCTCCAACCACACCAACCTATTCTGTTCTAAACAATACACTCTAGCACCCAGTATCTTAGGCTTAACTGACGAGTTATTCACGAAAACCTCCCACCATATTTTACCAATACTACAAGGACAACGATTTTCAAACACCAAAAATCTTCGCATATCTTCTGCTCTTAACGGCCATGTTTCGGAATCGTAGAGCGATAACGGTCTCACTTCTGTCGCATGCATTCGACCTTTGAGACACAACCAGATGTCATGCCGACGACACAGATACCGCAAATTAGCCAACACCATTCGGGCCTTCTGTATGCACGAAGACACTTCATTCAATATATGACCACCAGGTGACATACAACTACCCAAGTAACTAAATCTGTCCACCTCATCCAGTTGCTCCCTTGCGAGAACAAGGTTAAGCTTCGGGCCAATCCAGTCCTGCAAGAGCACTTAACACTTCCAACGTGCAAAACACATACGAAACATATCTCTACTATCGCTCAGACGATCGAGAAAAACTGCAAATTACTTGAATCTTTACTGACTGATCAAAGGAAAACCGCAGAAAATTTCACATTACGGGGTAAAAACATTGACTAGTGATAGTCAAATGGACTAAACATGTCCCCGCAAAATGCTGCATGTCCACCAGACCCGTCGCCAGGCCTAAACTATTAGGATCTGGTATGATTTTTTTGCGATTTCACAGTTGACGAGTTATGGTTGATGGATTTTCTTTCCTAATGCAATCAACCCTAGCGGCTATGGGGAATGAACCTGACATTTCACTCATGCTAGAAGCATGCAGCAAAAAACTTGTGAACAACACCTCATGCATGTAGAGATCATCGAAGTTTGCGGTCCAATGTAACCCATAGGTACTTCCCTCAACCTAATCTAACCATCGGTCTTTCTTTAATGTTGAAACACTATAGGACGTAGACGTCAAAATGGTTTAGGGTTAAAAAAAGGAATTCACTAAGATAAATGTTAGGGTCGAATGATGCTGAGCATGTAACAATTTAAGAAGCGAACGAATTGCATGACACATGTTCTGACTGCTTACAAATAAATACGGAAATAGCAGTATCATCGGCATATTCGAAAAAGTGGAGAGAAGTGTTGTTTGAATTATGGAAAGAAAGGGAGAAAAGACAAATAGCCAAAAGCACATCAGAACCACTAATGCTGCTGAATGTCTTGATTCAAACTTGACTATTCCCAGAGTTCGATTGAGATTTTGCCACTAGAATTTCCCTCCTTTAGTACATGTTGAATTATGAGCATAGTGGAAGGGGTATGTCTTATAGCTACTAGGAACAACTATACCGGGAGGAGGGAGAAGAAGGGCAAAGCGGGAACCATGGTCCTGAAATTTGGAGTGACACAGAGCCATAAAAAGTTTCATCAGGCCAGGTGTGGTAACAAGGCAACAGAGGGTTGCCGTCTACCACCAAAGAGATCGGCAGATCTGAGATTCGAACGTCTGATCTTTTTGGTGACAGATGCCAAGTCCATTTGATCGCCGACGGTCGACAACGAACAACCCTAGAGAGGGGGAAAAGTAGTCAGGCCACCACGGCGGTCGCTCTAGGTAGGGAGAAATACTGCATTCAGTAATGTAGTGATAAGTAATAGACAACTGGCTGAAGAGGAGTGAGCACCTGCCTACTGCGACCGAGCAAAACCATTTTCAGAATAGCATATAGAGCCTTGATAAGTCATTTGAAATGGCACATTTCATACCGTTGGGGAAGATGCAGAAGCGAGCGAAATTACAACTTGACTGAAGCCAAGATGACCGACTGCTCTGAAGAGTGATTTGGTTGAACTCACGCAAATCGGAAGCCCGTATGCATGCCTTCACAACTGTCCAACGCTAGTTTGCCTACTCAAGTGAATTTGGAATAGTAGTATTTGTTTTGGCTTTTATACGTTATCCAAAATTCGGAACAGAAACGTTTTGACGAATCCTGTGTAGGCGTAGGTATACAGACTTACAGTGGAAATACTGGTATGATTGGCTAGCATCAAACCACTGACACGATGAGGTGTTTGGACGTAAGGCGACCGACGGGACAAGGCTACTTGGATGCTAGCTGGGCCCCAAGGAATAAACTGCGCAAGTCGTCTTTCGCGGATTCTCTGAAGGGATTTATGGACTTCGGTGGGATCTACTTCACCTGTAACAAAATATAGAAACAAAATAAGGATACAGATTAACCGCAAACGACGCGCAATCAAACTGTAGCGGGAAGAAAAATGGTGGAAGACAGCTGTATTTAGTAAAACGGTCAATTAAGAATGCCACGGTATATTCGGCTCATTGACTGGATCATTTTATTGTTATCCATCTAGCAAGTTTGTCTCCCTGAGTATTTTTGCTCTTTTTTGTCATAAGAATCTAGCTTTGATTAGTGCTTGAAACGGAGTTTATATGTGCTTCCTCGAAGATAAAAAGGTACTGGCTATCTCAAATACATAAAACATTCATAGTCTGGTAATTCATTAACTTGTTACAGATACCAAATGTAAAGTACATTGGGTTGAAGTCAAAAGCTAGACAGACCTGGTTCAGGAGCCATAATGTGCACCGCTCCGTCTGGATACAAGTACAACATCTAACGGGAATTGCGTGAGTATTAATTTACTGTCTGCAGCCAAGCAAACTAAGGACATGATAGCAAAGTCGGGAGGAATGTGTCTTGCCAAGGTTCAACAACAAAACTGAGTTATGTATGGATTCCAATGTTCATTCTAAGACGAAAAGAACTCCCAGAAATGAAAACTATAGAAGGGATAATGAATTAAGATAGGCTAGGGGCTATCGACTAATGTTTTAACCTTAACCAATCTAATGGTACTCTCTGGCTTGGAATAGAAAAACTATGAACGTCTAGATCAACCTGAGGTTGTTTTAATCCCTCTTCTTGAACTAGGGAGACGGCATACAACAAAATGCCAAGGACAATCACTCGATCAAGACAGAGTTGAAGACAAGATATTTTGATTCCATTACACCAGGAAGAGTGGCTTATCAAGGCAATGCATTTCAGGTGAATGCAAAAAGTACGAGAATGCTCTAAAAGGATACGGTGGACACTGAAACTAAAGATACTATATCTGTCTATCAACAGATCGATTATCGTGGTCTGCCTAGATCGGAAGGAAAGACAAATAAACAGCAGATTTACCAAAATAATAGGGCTTTTGTTTCCCGATGTAAACAGGATAGGCGACCGGCGACACTGTTTGGAAAAACTGAGGAAGGGTTTAAAGTCTCAACAAGTAGCAACTAGAACGACACTCGATAACAAAAAAAACTTACAAATAGAAATCTGGCCTATACATAAACAACTCCAGGTAAACCGACATTGAAATAAGCCCAAGCTCCCAGTATTTTTCATGGGGTTCTGATCGCTGGGCTTGGCGTTTAGGTCCCAAACGTTTCATTGTTAGGAGGTGACATCATCAGTTCAAGTCATCGCACAATCAACACAAATTTTAAAATCCGTTAAAGCGCCCAGTAATGCTGCAATTGAACTGAGAAGAACACGATTGGTTGGCAAAAGTTTGATTTAGATTGCGCGGGTCCACTTGATCTTACAACCGGTTCAAAGAAAATACGGAAGTTTCGCTTGAAGCTGGAAACCAACAGTATTGAAACAATACAAAAACCTAATTACAGCCTCACAAAATTGTTCTTGCGTGCAGATCATGATCCATATCACTCGACATCAATAGGTCCAACTCAACGGGACCTTGCGTGTTAAACTACCTCCAGTTTTACTATCGAAGTAATCAATCCTCTTCATGATCACACGTGACTGGCGGATTTATTTCGTGCAGAAAACGAACTACTAGAGATGATGTCAGTAGCTGAGCACGAACTCAAAAAGAACTGTTGACGACAAAAGGAACAAAAGAGCCGCAGAACCACGAATCTCACCTTGAATAATATTCAAAATGGAGGCATAGCAATGATTGATTCCACGCTGAACTGGCGTTGAAACCATCATATTCTTTGGCTGTAACAAACGACGCATCACATCGAACACGGTTGTCCGACGCACAGTTGACACTTCGGTGTCCGTGCTAAGAGGTGTATAGCCCGTCATCAAGAAATGTAACCGCGGGGTCGGTGTGAGCGGAGCAATCAATCCGATCAAATCATTGTTCATGTAACTTGGATAGCGCAGAGTAGCCGTGCTCACGGACATCACTTTGGATACCTGCATAGGTTTCCAAATAAAAGATGAGAAACAGAAGGAAATGACTATTCCGTGGTGACCCACATAAAACCAACTATTCATTAAATAAAACAATCGACTAGAAACGAGTGCAACGAAAGGCTAAACATTTTCTAACACCTCGCCGAAGTTTCCACAAGTAGTTATCTGATAAAGTTTACAAGAGAGACAAAGTATGACAAATTGCAACAAATGCAATCAAAGGTCAAGTACGGACAATGTACTTTATTCCATTAAAAAATGGCGTGGAAAGGCCAGCGTCAGTTAGTGTGAATTAACACGTGGAGTGAAACATGAAATCTGTCCTCACTGGTATGTCTGGAATGTGCAGCATTCTTTTTCGTTGCACGGGTGCAGAAGCGTGCCCGACAGTCTCTATATCCCACTACATTGAGTGGGGTAGCAGAGGAACCGTAAGTGATAGCCTTGAAGATTTGGATAACAGAACCGCAGGTGATCCACAAGCTATGAACTTAACTACCATCAACTACGCATGTGCAGACGAACATAAACGGCCACAGATATGATACCGCAAGGGGACGTACATGTGAAGATGTGGAAACGGTACAGGGAGCGCGTAAGGTTGAAACGGTGACTTTGAAATCGGCTGTTTGCGGATTAAAACTGGTAAAGATGAGGACTGGATAAGACGTGGAAGGAGAATAATTTGTCATGCAGAATCTAGCCTAACGCAGCATAGAGAACATCAGAAACAAATTACACATCTAGTTCAACTTAATTATTAGGAATTACTAGAAATGCATATCCATCACGCCCGAAATGGAACGCAAAGACGGGAAGAAGGGTTTCGGGCTGCATGCTATATCCCCTAGATATTACCTGGATGGGCTTTCAACGGTTCCGTTGCCGCAGTTAATGGTTCTCCTATATACGAAATATTTCTTTAATATAATTAATTAACATGTTACCTTGCAGTTGATTAGTCAATGCTCTTTGTCCTTTTTTTTCCTGTGACCAGACGGTGCTGTGAAGTACCAGCCAAAACCGAAACGTGTGAGTGCAAGGTTAATGGTTGTAAGGACCGAGGAACCACTAACACTGCGGTACAGTACCCTAATCCATTAAACGTATTGTACCGTCACAAGGGACCGACTCCTTAGTGATGGATGATCGCTCTGAGCGGAGTGACAACATTAACAAACTGGGACTACCTAAAGACTGATAGGACTATCGAGTGGTTCGCGAACGATGAATGGACGATGTGGATGGGACAGTTGTACTGAAATTTCACGGCTTTCAATGAGGAATTCGGTGCTAATGCTGCATGGTGAATCACTTAAAAATCATATTAAATCTGTCGCTGATGTAGCCAAATAAACAGGGTCCGCGCAGAATGAAAACAAGTGTACATTTGGATGAAAATTTACACTGAAACACTAATACAACATATAAGGGTAACTGATTTTGATTCCAATTATTCATTATCCCAATCAGTGATCCACGCTTCCTCGGTAATATCACACCGACTGCGTCAATCGATAATGTAAGCGGAAAACATCGCATGAAGATCAATGAATAGTGATGGGGCAAATCAGCTAAAAAAAGAGGTGATTAATGATTGTTGATCACAAGAGACCAATATGAGCGATTCAATTTTGATTAATAAACGAACTTCGTGCCTGATTGATTTAGTTTTTTTCATTAGTTAGTGACAGTTAGAAATAACGGCCACGAAGTAGAATGAATTGAGGATTTACGAAACAGAGCGAGAACCAGACGTTCTTCAGTTTTTTACAAACATTAACGTTGCATCAACCTAGTCTAATTGTAGTTCCCGACCCAAAGGACCATCTACGCAATAGAGAACCGGAGTTAGTGAAATCAACTGCAAGGTAACAAGTTGAAGAACCGTAAACACGAAAAAAGATTTTGCATATAAGAACTCCAGTGACTGCCACAATGAACCATATTACCAATTCCTTCCGTCAATCACTTCGAAGGATGTCATGGACCTCAACTCGTAAGTCTAATTGCAAATACACGAGCCATACGACTTGGTTACACTTTTCATGCTATTTGTCGTTCCACCAATTGGCCATCTAAACCCATCCTCTAACCATTACCTGCCTCGAACAGTAGTGTACAAGAGCCTAGTTGTTCTGTGGGCGTGCGCAAAACCTGTCCCAACCACCTCAAACTATCCTGACGCAGCGTTTCTTCTAAGGATTAAAATCTAGGATCAAGCACCTCATACTTAACGGCCGAGTTACTCACGAAAATCCCCAATACTACAGAGACAACGATATTCAAATACCAAAATTCTTGATATATCTTCTGTTTCCAACGGCGATGTTGCTGTGTAGACTTGACCTTTGATCGATAGTCGGATATCATGCCGACGCCAAAGATATCTCAAACTCCTTGAAAATGCCCACTGAGCACATTGCGAAGGCAAAAGTTGGCGAACGAGCTCGGTTTCAGTGATTCATACTCATGCCACTACATCACTATATATTTGGAAAATTATTCTTTAGGAGGGTTTGGACTAGTCAGATGAAAATATGGGTGGGGAAGGGATTTGTGGTGTTACATGCATAACCTGAATACACAAGAACGTGTTGTGTTAATTGTTTTGTTGTCTAAAGTTTGCATTGGGATGGAGGGTGGGCCAGGGGAGTTGAAGCGCAACCACAAAGCAAAAAGAGTACATGTCTTTTTTCCTGTGTTGACAAATTTGATAAAGGGTATTCAGCGCTCTAAATGGACAAGTGATCTAACCGCGAAAAGTCCTCGACCTCCGAGGAGGGATTCGGACCCAGATTTGTGTCTCGAACGAAGTTCAGAATGGCTCGAGTTCAATACTTATAGGTGCTAATTAACCTTAAGCAGCGGGAGCTCGTGATGGACCAGAACAATGGTTGCGTGAAAAAAGTGTAAATAATCTATTTGTGTATTTTGGCAGCCGTAAGAGGAGCCTAGGGTAATCAACTATGAATTCCGGTTTCTAGTACAAGGTATTCGCACAGACAGCGAGAGATATTTTATGGATAATTTGCAAATTCAAGCGGATTTAAACGAGGGAGATAGGAGGCAAGAAAACCTAATCGGCACAGGAATTAGTGCACACCTTGGTTGTAAAACAACAACGATTCCAGACCTACTTGTGACCAGATGGGGTGTCAATCAGAAGTGTTTAGGAGATACTGTGAAGAGAATCCCGAATGCAAAAAAACACTTACCAATTGGTTAATCTGAGCCAAGGACGGCGTCTCGATATGGAGTCTCTCGGCGGCGATTCTATGTAACGCCGTGTTATCCAGGACAACCTGAGATGAACAAAGGTCAGAGTTGTAGACAAAAACAAACGAGAATTCTGAAAGTAGGCAGAAACAATAGATACTGGGATATCTGAAAAATTCCACACTAGTTGGAATTCTATCGGAGAATCGACCGCCACTGACAGTTGAGTTTGGGAGTTTCTCTACTTGATCCCACCTCTACTTCCTTGTTCAACTTCGTCATGGACAAGTTGATGGAAGATACTTAAGGTTTTCAGAATGTAGGAATCGAACTGGGAAATTGAGGGAGCTATGTGACCTAGATTACGCAGACCGCGTTCTGTTCCTGCTCGAATTCGCGGACCATGCACAACAGACACTACATAGACTCTCGAGATCGGTTGCTCGGTTCGGCATGCGCTTGGCACCTTCAAAGTGCAAAGTACTGTTGCAGGACTGGACGACAGCAATGGCGAACTTGGCGCCGAGCGGAGAGGAACTAATGATGGTAGACCGTTTCACCTACCTTGGTAGCTGCGTGTCCAACGATGGTAGCTCGAGAGTGGAGGTAAACGCGCATATAACCAAGGCTCGAGCAGCTAAAGCCAGACTGAAGGGCTTGTGGCGTCGGCCTGATATTTCACTGAATTTGAAAGATCGTGTGTACTGTGCTGCAGGGCGTTCAGTTCTGTTTTACGGTTGCGAGACGTGGAGTATGCGTGTGGGCGATGTTCGTCGGTTGGAGGTTTTCGACAACCGATGTTTACGTAGTATGGCTAGGATTGGATGGAGTGACCGGATGAGTAATATTGAGGTTAGGAATCTGGTATTGGGTGCCACTTCTGAGAATCGCTTGTTTCAGCGCATGAAACTTAGTAGACTACACTGGTTGAGTCACGTGTTGCGTATGACGAACACTCGTCTACCATACCCTGCCCTATTTAGTGTTCCTCCCAATGAATGAAAGAAGCCATCTGGAGGCCAACAGATGACGTGGCAACGTGGGATGAGAAAATGTACAGCGAAGTTAGGTAAAGTAGATGTCTCATGTCTTCGTCTTCGTGGTTAGGGTCCGAAAGACTCGTCGACTTGCTGGCTGGAGACACTGAAGGATATGGCAGTGAACCGTGAACAGTGGCGATCGTGTTGTTATTTTCTATCAAATCAGAATGATTGTTTGTACAGTTTGACTGTGTTCCGTGTGTTGGCCATTGTAGTATCTTATCTTTTCCCGCCTGTGTAGGTCTACTCCCTGTTCCCCTTGAATACTCACTCTTGTCATAGAAACTTGTAACTCTGGGGAAAAGGCAGCGATCAGTGAGGCTTGCCTTGCTATTTAACGCTGAACGATGATGTATATTTTGGTTAGGAAATATTTCCACCATTCATTTGCCGACTGAATTGCCAGCTCAAACGAACCTCCAACCTGAAGGATTAGGAAACTATTTCGCCAGACCTCTCTACCCACTGACCTTCGAGGTATGACTGAGTCTTTGGCTTGGGATAAGCCTTTAGGTACTTCTCTCCGGGTCATGAAGGCGCGAAAGGTGTCACACAACATCAAGGTGCAGTCTCACTGTAACCTATCTAATGGTGAATAAGAAACTCTGTTGCCAATGGAGCATGATAATTGGACCCGTAACCGGTGAATAGTATCAGGATGAACGAGAGATTCGCTGTCTCCTCGGGATTTGCAATTTGATCTGTCGGCGACTTCAACTGAGTGACTAACGGTTAAAATCTAGTATCACGTAGTAGGCTTCTTCAACTAAACAATACAAGCAGATGAAATATGTAGTGGTTTCACTAGCCAATTCAAATATGAGAGAGACAAATACATGCACAGAATGTTTGCCACGAAAAACTGCAAACCCCCCCTCCCGTTCAGGAACACGGCATACGTACCACACAGTCTGCATTCAATGTGAGACGCTTCAATGTTAGCAAACTGTTGTATGGTTGGACGACCACATCACTCGTGTCTTCTACGTTTGGAAACACCGAGTAGGTTTGGATTAATTTTTTCGGGAATCGCGAATTCAAACGTTCCAGTATGAACGAACCCATTCCAGATCCAGTCCCGCCGGCAATCGAGTGGGTCATAACGAAACCCTGAACATGTAAATTGTACCGAAAAATGACAGAGAGGAAGAAAATTAACTCGAATGAGAAAAACAAAGGGATAGAATACACAGCATTATTTACCCACACGGAGAATGTGGGCTCAAAGAGTAAAAATAACTCGATGTATACATATATATTTTGTCAGTAGTATGTGGATGAGTGAACAAAGTTTCTCCGGAAGCACACGACCAGCTTCGCGGTAATTGTCGCTCGTCAGGTATGCGTGCCTGACACTATCTTTTCCAAACATCTATACACTTGCACACTCCGAATTGGCTTCTCTCATCAGAATCTAATTTGTAGCGTCAGGAGTGTGTATGGAAGCTCTTCGTCGAAGAGTCCACGGAAAAACCACAACTGTGATTCGTTGATAATTCTTTGTCGGTTGGGTTGCGTCAACCTTTTGAACGACGGCAGTAAAATGTGTACCGGATATTGAGCAGTTCTGCATGTTGTATACTCTGATGATAGATATTATGCCACCGAAACCCTGGCAGAATAAGATAACAGGATTCCGTGAAGGAGTATAGGAAACAAAAAAAAATTGTCTTACTTTCAAACAGTATTTCGCACCTTTTAATGTTAACTTAGAATAAACAGCGTGCAACTTCGCCACTGGTGTCCACTTCCAGCCGCCTCCTCCTCCACAGTCTCAATGTGCCCCAAAAGTCCATGCAATACAATTCAACACAACCCAGCAGCATTCTACGCATTGGGGATCCCAGCCGGAGAGTTGCAAAGCTCCAGGAAAGGTAATAGATCTTGCTGCGAAAATCAGCGGAGTTAGTTTGGTAAGTAAAGTGCGGAAATTATTCCACACCAGTTATATGATACTCACGAAAGACGTATACATGCGAATTCGGTTGGTTTTCGGCCCGGTAAATAAGTGCTGACTGCAACCTATCAGGTAGTCGTGTATTGGATGAAGTGTCTTCGCGTATACAGAAGGTTAGATCAGCATTCAGTAACTTGGGAGAATTAGTGGCTTGAGCATGACATCAGATTATCGATCAAAAGTTGAGTTTACATTGCAACGGTAAGATCGCTCTTGATGTACAGCCTAGAAATAAGGCCGTTACGAACGGAAAGACTTTCAGTGTTTGAACATTGGCGTCTGTTTAATACTGACAGACGGAGAAAATCTCGTCAGTAACCCAAAGGTCAGGCGTAGGATGTTGGTTTCCAGAATTAAGTCGATCGAGAACACTGAATTCTAATAGGCTAACTTGGTTAGGATGCGCGTTATGCATGTGAGCAGATAGGCCCCTTCGGTATACGCAGTTCTCAAGGCCGGGCAACATCTGAAAGATGAGTCAAGCTAAGAGGTCCATGCCACAGTGAAACGCTATGAAAACCCTGACTAATCTCGAGTAGGTCCTCGAGATCCCCAAACGAGGTGTTTAAGGAGTTTATGCAATATGGCTCAATATCGCATTCAGTGAAGTTTTTGCATTCGAAACGTGTCACTTTCTTCATAGTCCTCTTAATTCATTATCTTGGGATTTTTATTTCAATATTATTTAATGCCACTCATTTTAAACGGACGACAGCAACAACCCTTCTCTTACGACTTCTCTTACGAGCAAAAGGAACTCAATACACTCCATTCTTCAGTTTATCTAGTGGAGATTTTTTGACCGGCAAACTGTATCTCTCAGCCTTTGACGGACAGAAACAGATGTTTTTCAACCAAATGACTATTCGGTAGCAAATTTTATCTGTCCTTCACTCAATCGATAGCATCTTTCGGCCTGCAAAAGTTGTCCTGCATAGTTGTTTGGTTCGCCGAAGAGGGACAGACGCAAGTCATCACACCATCTCAAGTCCGGAGTCTTGTTGTGATGGTACAGAAAAAAAACGCGTCGATCACCGTGCTTTGGATGAACACGTCCTCTCCGAGGCCAATCGAGGATTTGGGTTAGCCCATTCAAGGTGGGAATGGATGGCCAAGGTCCCCAGTCGATCCCTGGAGAACGGCACCGGCGCAACAACTAGATTTCACGTGATGCAAACCTCGACGCAGATTGCGACACGAGGCCAACGAGCAGTAGAGACATCGAAGAACCTGACTTATCTTCATGCAAGAGGAAGTCGAAAAAAATATTCACCTTGAGAAAGTACCGAATATTGGTGTAATAAAAAAGGAACACAAAGGCGAAGGACAAACAGTGATCGGTAAAACAAAAAGTTGTAACACTAAAAAAATCTTAAAATTGTACATGAAAACTAACCTCCAAACTATCACTTCCTTCGGCCTCTCGTTCAATGATATCGAATATTTCTTCCTCCAATTTTTCACCCTGAGTATAACCGGCAGCCCAGATATTCCCAGCCCCACCACCATCTTTAGAAAGGTATACATTTTCCCGATTGTACAAACGTGCATAGGGTGAACTGAGAATTGTGTTGATCACACGCGGTTCTAGATCGAGCAAAACCGCTCTGGGGATATAGTGTGCATCGTCCGCCTAAAAATGAACCCAAATTCCATAGTCTTTATTATGACACAGAAACAAGTACACTGCATATTGCTCGCTATGTCATTAGTTTCTAGGAATAGAAGGGGCAATCCAACGTGCATAAATAAATTCTTTGCTTTCAAACCTCGTGCTTCAAAAGAAGCTAAATGAAATTATAAACGGCATTTGGACCTTCTTATGATGGGTAAGTGTCGTGAGCTTAGAAGGCTGCCTCGGGTTCCGTGTAGTCAGTCAATGACGAAATTCATTAGTTGGCATTAGACCCGGAGATCGGGGAGTGCCAACTAAGACTCTTCATATCTCCGAGTAAAGTTGATTCCTAAGGATAAACCAGTCATGCCCAAAACGTGTTCAATTCAGCGGAAGTGATGCAGGACGAGCACTTCGGACAAACAACGATTATTTGTAATGGAAACAAGAGGACGAACCTCATCATTTGTCACGCAATTCTCAATAATGCCGAGCAATTTTAGGGAAACACAAAGCTGACCACCATCGACATGGAATGTTCTGGCAAACCGGACTGTCCCCTGGCATAATGAATATGGATCCACTCTACTGACAACCTTCCCAGACTGTGGATCAAAAAGGCACTACAATCAGTATAAATGGTCTCCACGTTTGAATGTCAGAGCTGATATTATACACTTAACTATTCTTATTTTGAGGATAAACTGATCTACCACTTAGTTCCTCGGTGCTGGTTTTAACAGGTAAGTTGTTGATTGGTTTAACAATCGCATGGTCGAAGTTAAGATTGGCGTCAGTCAGTGCGATAAGCTATTGTGGTCAGGGGGAAAGTGTGGCATGCTGTGCAGCGATTAGTTAAGTTTTAATTTTGTCGCAAATGGCAACCGGAAATCGCGAAACCGAAAAGTGAAGATTACGAACGTGTTAAGATTTCACTAGGCAATAGCAAATGACTGCCGCTAATCACCAATGGCCCATTTTCATGGAGTCATAACCTGATAAGTGCTAACTAACTTGGACAATTCGACAAGCAACAAACATTTCCATGGGACAATAACGACGACCAACACGTGCTATACAAAACCGGGACAGCAACTTGATTTAAACGGGGAAATTCTCAACCATCTCCCTCAATTCAGGTATACACTTTGGAAAACAAGAACCTGAATGGATAGGCAAAGGCTCAGGATAGGAACGATCACAAATCACAGGCTTTCGTAATGGAACGTCATTAACCAGCTGAATCCCGATTTAGGTGCCTTTGTTACCGCTTCATGTAGGAACTGACAAAGACCCATGTAAATTACTCTTTCACTCATGTGAAGCGGCAGAACAGCTATCGAACAATTCTGTTCTGGCTGATGTTAAACTAAAAACTCGATAAATCTAAAACAGCGCACCTGATAAAAGAACACATCTTTGCGATCAGAACCGTTTGTAGCATATTCTTCGAGTAAACCTTCCGGGCTGATACCATGTTCTGTGCAAAGCTGTTTCCAAAATTCCATTCCAACTGAAAAGAAGAATAGCAACTTCAAGTCACCACGGATGAATTAACTGGGAAGATAGCTTTAACGGCCATGGAAAAATAGTCTTCCGATCAGTGGTTAATATTTTAGCTACTAAACGACTCATTAGGATGGTTAATTTACACTCGTCATATGTGGTTTAGTCGACCCAATCTGAGGAAAGAGTAGCAAATATTCATCCAACTGTGATTTATGCTTGACAAGGTTTCACTAAGCCAGCCTTTTGTTTAGATCCAGAAAATTCCGAGTTTCCATTCCAATCCTTTATATATATATATATATATATATATATATGCGGGAAAAATTATGGTACCAAAGCGAAATTGAAGATGCTGCAAAACAAGGAAAAAGTGAGGCGAGCAATTACAAAATAAGAACGAAAAACAAGTATTCCTTCGGTATTTTGACCGTACACCTAATGACATTTTTAGATTGTTATTTTCATCTTTCTCTTTGGGGAAATGCAAATCAACAGCATTTGGGCAAAATTCTCTCAGTGTCTCCAGTCCATAACAACTGGTCCCACGATGATTTCTCCAGCCACTGCGTGTTCTTTTCCTGAAGATAAATACAATCGGTGACTCACCCCACGATAACGGAATACACCTCTCTCTCCAAATGTCACAGAGCAAAGAACTATGTACTGTTATCAATGTGGAGAGAACTGAGGAGAGTTCGAAGGGACCCGGTCGATTTTCCTTGCCTTATTAGTCCAATGTTAGATTCTTCCAGTTCCGCTGGGTGGTCACGAAGCATTTCCTAAGGATCCTCAGCTGCTGTCCTTAGAGTACCTACATGAGAGCGCGGAGTTATGCACCGTTAAACGACTCTAGACAGGCAGTTTAAAGACCGCTTAATTTCGGCAGACAGAAAAGGCGAGCCGTAGTACCGAAAATGGAGGACAGCAGGTAAATATATTTTATTGCTGTCTGACTGCACCAGTTCGGCCACTAAGAACCAGAAAATCCAGGTTTGTGAACGATTGTCACGAAATGCCAATTGCGGGTCGAAAATGGGAGTAGATGTTCGAAGTCGATGAATAGCCTTTCGAATGGTTGGGTCGCTATGATTAAATGGCTAACTGAGACACATGAGAACTTAGGATTTATTTTTGGGCAAGTCTCACAATCAACAGTCATTTTTCCAAATCCTCAAAAGAGAAAGGGGAGTTTTGACACCAGACAAGATGGACCATATGCGTGAACCCAGTTGTCATTAGATCATCATCATCATCGTTCAGCGCTAAAGAGCAAGGCGAGCCTCACTGACCCTTGTTTTTCTCAGCAAGTTATATGTTGCAATACAATGAATGAATAAGTGATGTGGACAGGAAGTGGACCTACATAAATGGGAAAGAAAAAGGAACGCCGGGGCACCCAGCCCAGGGAACACAAACTGAAGGAACGCATCTTAGATCGACTCGAGTCAGAGAACAGCACCAGTACACGATCCAGGGACGTCCGCGGCTGTTTTGTTTCTAGTTCTTGTAGACAACACCGAAGGAGTATGGAGACAGTCCCGTTTTCTAGCATATCTTGTGGTTTTCAGCCATGAAGCGCCGCTGACTATCCAACGAGGGACAGTTCGTTGGTCAGCGGTGAGTTCTGAAATGGCTTCCAAATAGCAAATGTCTTCACCTCCTGATGGGTTCTACAGTGGGAAAAGTCTCTTTCAAACCTCGATAGTTCTATGATTCTTCCAATCCAAAATGGTAATCCGAATAATCAGACGTTCCGTATCTCTCTCACTCCCTTTACTCACTGGTCCGTTTTCGATCCCACACGTATTCGCATTTTGAAGCTTGCCTCGGAGCCATCATTGCATTCGTCTTTTTGTTGATACTCGACAAGTCCACCAGTGTTTTGTTGCTTGCTGGGACCGCATTTGTCCACGATTATGAGTGCACGTCCACCACCCACATTGCGTTCGTTTTTGGGAATATGATGTGCGCGGTCAGCAATCCACTCACTAACTGGAGGAGGCTCCGTAACAACTATCTCTACACAATTTTTGTTTGTTACCCTTCAGCTCTCACACATAAGCTACATGTTGAAAAAGCTTGAATTGTGGATCCCACTCGCCCGCCCACTGGTCTCGAATATGGGTGCCGTCTGCGTACACTTGACCAACACCCGTGGTTGGGTACAGACAAATTCCAAACGGTTTCAATATGGTGTAGTCAGATCTCGCACATAACGAAACGTATCAAAACTTATTATAACTACCTCAAATTCCTTGAATATCCATGCTTCATGCAGGATTATAGTACCTTTTGCGGTGAAAACATTACGCATCGAAACTGTATCAAATGGACGAACGATATCAGCCGTAAGCCATGATCCCGAAAAATAGAACTAACAACGTGGACCATTTCAGCAGCGTTGACCCATGCCTTTAGCTAACCACCAAGGCGATAGCAGTGAGAACCTAAAAACAGTGTGCTTGTTTAGCCGCAAGATATGCTCAAACTGTTTCAGGCGGAGGTGGATAAGAAATGTTTTGAAACGGTTTTCCACTGTAGCTTGGGAAGTGCTCTTCTGGCCTTGCGAAAAGTGCGAGGTTACCCTTCTCTTAGTGATTCGAAAGTGAAGTTGAAGCCAGATATTCTCATATATATATATAGTCGCAAACGTGTGCAGATAACGTGTCATCGGAGCCATGGCGAGGGAGGAAAACAACGGAGGAGAAACAGGAAAGCCGTAGAAAACATGTGCGGAGTTCACTATACATGCTAGTTCTTCCATTCTCCTCTCCGCGTCATCGACTAGCCACCGGCATCCATGATTTTTCTGTGAAGTGGATACTACCCGGTTGCTCAAATTGAAGGACAATGTTAACATAAGACACCGTATCCTCAGTCTTTGACTAGACGACCCGACCCACAAAACAATAGGACAAACTGAGGGTCTCGTAACCCACTGGGTGCCTGTGATTGACTGCCCCGTTGGTACCCCTTTCGGATTGTACTAGACATTCTGGATGGGTCCAAATACCTCAACATAATTGGGGGTAGGTGGCTCAGACTCCGAGTTAACTGCTTGCCCTGAACGCCTGTCGAAATGCCCCCCAGTGACAGTGTACCACAAACAGTCTACGTTAAGGAAGTCCTACGCATTGCCTTCTCGTCACAGAGGTGCTCCGACGAATGTGAGGATAAGGGCGAATAACTGATGCGCTCCAGTGGATTGATTGGTCTTCGGTAGTCAGTCTAGGGAAGACGGGTAAACCCCGATTTCAAACCAACTACAGGCGGAATACCAATATATGCTCACTGGTGGATGGGTGTGCTGGGCAAACAGTATGTCTAGCCCCATCCGAACGGCGCAAGGACCGGTATTCATCAGGCCACGATATCCGCAAACTGTTCTAATACTTTATATGTTATATCATTTGATCAAAGGCTAGGGGTAGGATACTCTAATTCATTCTATCTCCTACTACTAACAAATACCAAGTAGCCAAGCTTATATCCAAAGCCTTCGCCGTACTTAGGCTAACTGCAGAGAAGTCATCTATCAGTAGGGGTCGATCGCTTTGAGCTAGCGGACAGTAACCGTGCAAATCAGTGACGGATAGGTGCAATATAATGCGGTGAAGTTCAGCAAACCGTTCAGAGTTTGCCCGATAGCGTAATGGCTAAGGCGTTCGACTCACAATCGTTCGTCCCGGGTTCGCGCGCCAGTTCGAGCGCGGTGGATATGCACTGCTGATCACTCCTAACAAGGATGAAACAGCTGTACATTGCTTCCATAGTTTCTTAATGGTAAGCAGAACGATGATATCACATGGTGGATTATTTGATGAAAACGTTTCATCTTCTACTACTAACACATACCCTACTTCAGTTTGGGCAACTAGGGAGTATCCAGCCGACTGATGGACTACGGAGCCCGACGGATTATTGATAAGCTGGAGGTAAAGGGAATATCTATCACATGTGAAAAACTCCTTCTCTTCCTACACTACCTACACACAGATTTATACACATACAAATACATATATCGTGGTGCTAAGTAGGCCACTTCGAATAGACGCTCGTGGGCAAAATACGTTATGCTTTGCATACCGCCCGCGATGGGTTTGAAATCAGGATTTCGTCATCTCCCTTAGAGTAGTTGTTAAAGGCCAACCAACCCAGTGGAGAGCGCTGAGCATTCGCCTTCCTTCTTGCGCTTTGGCAGAAACACCACCATAAGAATGCAACGCTTGGGGCTTCCTTACCAGAGGCTATTTGAGATGCAGTCATTTGGGAGTCCTGTTTAGGTGGGCGATGCGCCTTGCCTGCACAGCGAACAGACAACGGAGAAAGACTTCTCCAATTCTGTACAGATAATCATTTACTCC
>LUCM01007030.1:8375-39457 GCA_008360955.1 Fasciolopsis buskii
ATATTGGGGTCGGCAAGGAGTGTCACCATATCCTAAAAGCCGAGCTTTTAAATTTTTTACAATAGACGCAATCGTGTTACTGGCTGCGTGTGACTGATGACGAGTTCAATATTTCTGTGAGTTTGGTGAAATAAATGGGAAAACAATGAAAACGTGTTTCTCATTGATTGTCTCGGGTTTTCGCTCGGTTTTGTCAGCTTCTGATGCTGTTGGAATCGAATTTTTAGGATTAGAACTATCCTTAAATGTATTTGAAATTTATTTATGATGCAGTTCGCAAGGCAACAGTTCGTCTATCGCCAACACCTGGCTGATAAGCACACTACAGATATTGTCTAGTGCAGATGAAGCTTACTGGTATTTAAGAAACAGAGATAGATAAGTTCAATGTACCATTATCTGTCCAATTAGAAATTCATGAAATAACAATACGAGTTTAAATATAATTGTCATTTGAGGTGATAAATATGTCAAAAAATAGGAAAATGCATTAAGTAGTATACTGTGAAAACACGAAAATGACAAAACTTGTCATCCACTTGTTTATTATTCTCCTATCATGCTCTCTTTTTCTGTATATTTTCATCTACTTGTTGCAGTGTGGCCATCAAGCTTGTTTTCATTCCGGTATACATACATATATATATATATATTGTGCGCAACAAAGTCAGGCCATAGGTCGTGAGGTGACCTGAATGCATTGGATGACTTTAAAAACACTGTTTTCAAGTAACATGCCATTATTCAATCGGTTCTGTCATATCGTGAACAACGGAGACGTTCTATCAAGCTGCTAAGGGGCACGCTTGAGGGCAGAGTCAACTCGACAAGATTGCCTTCTGATAATGCTGTTACCCGTAAAAATTGGCCCTGACTCAATCTTTCTGTTTGAGCAGATTTTCGGATTGTCCATTTATGTACATCGTTCCGATAGCCTCTTTCGCCGAACTAACAAACCGCCGCATTCACATGACCTTGAAACGGTTCGTTCACATGACCTAATCGGTCACGTGAGGAATGAACAAAACAGTTGATTTCCCGAGTGGCATGGAATAAACCGGATTAGGGACAAGATGAGCGACCGAGGGGATTTGTGCTATCTTTCCTCTTCAACGCATGCTATCGGACGATTAGGCGTACGGAAAGGGTGCAGTGCGTTAGCTAGTGCACTGATGCTGCTGATGCTGCTGCCGCGCTACGATTCATTTTTGCCAGACAAGCGAAAGATGGAGTTCTTCAGTCCGGTTTGAAAGCAACATTTAACGACTTCGGACCGGCATGACTGAGAAACCGTTTGAATCGGGCAGTTTTTCCCGCAGGGCCTTCAGATATCATCCTCACTATTCCGATTACCCAGGGGTATTGGCTGATTTAATCACTTTTTCGTCTCTCTATCTGTCTATCTTTCCGTCTGTCTCTGCATGTGTAAATGCGTCCAAGCACTGTCTGTTGGCTTTCTGCGTTCATCTTTCGCAGAGTTCCATTGTCAACTTGCTCGATTCTACTGAACGCATAACTATTCACTTATGAGTTTTGGGAAGATTAGCGAGCACAAATCCGGACAAGGCAATCGAGTCGGTCGAGCATCAGCACGTGAAGTTTCTATCCCTCAAATACCCCCATTCACCTAGCCCGTCAGTATTGGGAAATCCCGTGAGTAGATTAGCACCAATTTCAAACCCCGGTTCAAAGTGTTGAACGGGGACAGTTTGTCACGAAATGCCCGGAAAAGTCGATGAGCCTTGGCGTCAAAAAAAACAAAAGTCGATGTTCGTTTACTACCATATCCAACTTTGGACTCAGCAGTTGCGTATTCCAACCGCCACTATGATCGGCCCATCTCATACCAGAAGTGTAGTTTGATCAGTTTAAACATGAATGAAAAGTGACACGTGCGTCTGATGCCAGATAAATTCAAGTGATACCGGTATAAATCGAATTCCCGAAATAAGTTTGCGGTTGATAACTGAAAGAGGCAGTTTCTCCATCACGTTGGCACTACTGAGTTGAATCTGACCCATTTGTTATCAAGAAGCTGCTTGTAATTGTCCGGTAGCAATTGACATTGTAGACGCTGATTTTCCTTTTTCCTCCCAATGTGGCACTCACCTGATACCAAAGTGGTTTGCCAGACAAAACCCGGTTTCTGGATTGGATCCAGCTTCACCTTTAGATAGCTCACCGTTCAAAACTCATGCGTCATCTCCAATTCTCGACATCTAGTCAACCTCAATCTACAGATGACTACCTACATAGCAGTTAACGGGGTTCTATGGTAATCTTTTCAATTAGCACAGACGTCCTATTAGACATCATCGGGTACAAAATTTATAATCAATAGCTTAAGGACAATGAGTTTGACAGCTACGTTGATTGCAGTTTCATCACAGTTGTTTTTGAACAGGATTCTGGTCACTTAGTTTGGAATTTACGAGGAAAACCACACGGTTAGTTACACGTCGAGCTCAGTGGGGATTATAAGTAGTCGATATCTCAGTTATTGCGTTTAATCCTTCGCTTGGTAGATTTTACGATCACGTAAGTAATTATTCTTTCTTGATCCAGCGCACGTTAGTTCGTGCACATGTGACTGTACACGTGGATGGATGTGGATGGGTAGAGAATTTAAACATTTGTCATCATCAGTAGCGCATGGATATTTGCCCTCATCTAATGGATTTTGGCCTCTATTGATTGTTTTCGAATCCATTAGCAATTTGTTCACTAAGCGGTACAATAAAATAAGTATTCAAATGGTCTAGACAACTTGATGATTTAATAACAAAATTTATTAGTATGATTCCGTTTTTGCATGAACAATTTCAATAAAAGAGCTCGTATGATGTGATAGCTGTTACCCCCTAGTACTTTAATCCTTACTGTGAACTACTGGTCAAATAGCGATCGATCGCGTAATGAGTTCTTAATAAAACTACCAATCTATGGATGAGTAAAGATGCATTGACTCACCGGTCGAATCATGCGAGGAATCAAAGAAAAACTTTACTTTGGACTGTCCTTACGAGTGAAATTTTTCAACGTTGCTAGACTCAAACTCGTAGACCCTAAACATCAGTTGAAAACCTCAAAGTTACATCTGGGGAACAGGTCAGATACAGCTCGGTTGCCGGTACCACACAGTAGAAAAATTAGTAACAAGGCTAAGCATAATGCATAGATCACACCTGGTCGTCGGTTTGAGGCTGTCTGAACTAGCCACTTCGCCAGTTCCCATGTCTTTCACATCACCTCGAATCTAATATCTATACGCTTTTTTATTGCTCCGTACTCCCACGTTTCAATCCAATATATTTCAAGCTCCATAATACGTGAAGCTAATCAAACATGAACAGTGACTAATGGGCCAAGTAACCAAGGGAAACACTGTAAGTAAACTATCAATTTGACATTTGTGATGCCTATTTGTCATCAATATCGACTGGGGTCAACCGAAGAGCAACTCAGATTGACGCAGTCATTAAGGACGCGGTGAATCAAAGCTTCGGCCTCAAAGTCCTAAGAATGCTGGCTTTTGTGAATATTGTTATCGCATTTTGTTGTTAGGAAAATCGGTCGCTGATAAGGATTCTGATTTCCCCCAAAGTTATCTTCGGAAATGGATCGTTTTTCTCCTCTTCTTCCCTGTATTTTGAAACTTTTGCCTCAGCTCCTGGTAGGATTGCTTAAACTATTCGTTTGAATACAACTTGGAATGAAATGGCAAAATTTTCAAACAACACAACCTGAATGGTTCGTGGCTTGATAGTCCAAAGATGCGGTTCACCTGCATCCCGATGTGACTAACTGTTGCCGGAGACCAAGTCAGCACTATGAATATTGTGTATTAAGACAGACCAAAATTGATGACGGGGATACTCAATCTCTGCAATAGTTCGTCACCTAGACCGTGGAATAAATGTCCTCAGTTTCGACTGATGGCCGAGACATAGAACCGCTAGTTTTAAATAAATTGCTTACGGTAACGTTTCCATGGTTTCCAAGCATGAGTTAATTGTTGCTGTTAAGCAGCAAATCGTTCGTGAGGTAAGAGGAAAAAATGATTTCACTCTTACAGGCATTTTCTTTTATGTTGTTTGACGTGGTATTGATCCTGGACGTCACGCCTGAAGGCATTCAGTTAACAGCTGAGAACAATAATATCATAACCAATTAGTAAGCGTTAGAAAAAAGCCACAAGCGAATCAATATGCCGATAAACCAAAAAGAACGGTAAAAATGTCAAGAAAATCGAATTTGCCTCGTAAGTGTTATTGTGAATTATTAATACTTCCTTCTTGAAGACTTGTGATCGGATTGCTGAAATTTGATGCATAAATCTTTCTAACGCAGTTCGTACGCCGACCTTGGGGAGGGGTCTTTGAAATAGTTGTTTGCCCAAACATTACCTATTCCGAGTTTCTCATGTCATCGTTTCAGGGGAACGTTGTCGGTGACGAGGATGATACTGTGCAAAAAATATCCGAGTTGCTCACCTCACGTGATCCACTGGTACGATCAAGAACTCAGTCCGAATCTTTGCCCAGTCCGATTGAACCGGCGGGAAGAATGTGAATTGGGAAACCTTTTGAGCAATTGCAAAGCGCTCATACCCAAGGAAGTTGACTGCACAAGGACAAATTTTTCCATGTGACAATGACCGCTTGTTCCACAATCGAAACGTGTCAATCATTTTTTCCCACAAAAATAGTTGAAAAGTTTTCTTACACATCGTTGTTTAGTCATATCCTCTCATGCTAAATGAAGCGCCTGTGCACACACAGACACCTGGGTATATACTGATAGAAACTGTAAGTAGTATCTAGATGTGTGGGCGAAATTTTCCCGAAAGCACACGACTGGATTCGCGATTACCGCTGCTAGTGAGGAAGTACGGAAAAATCAGCCGATCGACGTGCTTAGAATTTAAATATACTTGAAAACTCTGGCATCAAGACACAAACGGATTATTTCGTTTAGCCTCTAACATTGGGTAGACTAGAGACCGGAGGCGAGAGGTGTGAATGAAAAGACTTCGTTGCTGCGAGTCCATCTAGACTCAAGCACGACATGAAACCGAATGAAACATGCTGTTGCATGAGCTACCAATCAGTAAAAGAAAAAACAAAGTGGCAATGCATGAGGTTAAACATAGACAACTATTTACATCTGGCGTTAGCCTAGTCTAGCGGGAATGACGGATTAGTTGAACAATCGTTCATTGACACCCAATTTGGAATAGACAAGAAGGCATGAGTTGACCGCGACAGCGCAAACGGCTGTGAATCATTCAAACGACTGGTTGTCTACTAAACAACCTAACGCAACATTATGTTTCTACTTCAATTCTACTGGAGTTGGTTTACATTTATACCTAAGCGAAACGTCCGACATTTCGTATATCTTTACTTCCCTCAATAATGAAACTATAGTGTGTATCATTTTAGGAAGAAGGCCGCTGCCAGCTGTGGACTGCCAAGCGGAGAATTTGACCGGCGGTGAGCGATTCGAACCCACAACCTTCATGTCCTAACGCCATGACCTTATTCGTTTGAGAACCGTCGGTCAAGCGAATACTATTAACACACTAAAGAACAATCCCAAAACGTTTCGAAGGGAAGTCCAAGTGATAGTGCAGAATTGAATACAATCAAACAAGATCATCGAATTTTTAAATTAACTACGAGAAGGTTTTATGACGTTGTCTTTGCGCGCCCAAACAGTTCTCTGCACTCTCATCCTAATGCAATAAGAATTAACAAAAACTTGATGCGGCCTCCTTTGACGAATAAAATGCCATTCGTGAGAAAATAACCCCGACTAGGTTTCTGAAGGCGAAAAGGTCCACTGTGGCATCAGATATTTCATATCAGACAGATTCCATCTCCAGGGTAGGTTTATCCGTACGCTTAACTTCGACGAGAACAAGTGCTGCCGAAGTGCGAAAGCAGAACACAAAATGGTCCGAACGAGTTATGCTCACTCGAAGTGTTAATTTGCGAAAGACCTATATGGGCTAGCAAGACAAAGTAGCACGACAATGAACGTGTGTAAATTTGTCCCAGTCCATCCAGGGAGGAAGCACAAGGTCATTATCTGAACGTGTGAGGTCAAGTTTATGACCGCCCTCACGTGATGAGTTTTCGTGTTCGCGTGACCTTAATCAGTGCAATGAAAAGTTACTGCTGTACGGTTTGGTCATTCAGATACATGCTACAACAAAACCAAGAGTCACATCGGCCCGACACAAACTCCTTGCATGAATTTATTCGCCGTGTGACATCATCGTCCAACTCATCATAAAGAAACCATGGAAGCATTGTACAGCTGTTTCATCCTTGTTAGAAATCATCAGTAGTAAATAACCACCACACACCCGAACTGGGACGCAAACATGAGATTGTTGAGGATGAGCGGTGCATATGCACTGCTGATGATTCCTAACAAAGATGAAGCAGCTGTACAGTGCTACCACAGTTTTCTAATGTTGAGCTGAGCTATGTTATCCCACCTGCTAACACGTAACAAGTAGTCAAACTCTGTAGATCATGTCGAAATCCTTCGTCGTACTTAGGCTACCTGCAGTGAAGTCATCTATCAGTAGGAATCGACTGGTGTGTTAGCGGCCAGTAGCCGTGCAAGTCATTGACGGATAGGCGCAACACCATCAAGTGGTGAAGTTCAACAAGTGGCTGAGAGCCTGTCCGGTAGAGTAGCGACTAAGGATCTCTAATTCTCTGTTACGTATCTTTTGCCTAGTTGAATACCCTGCTTTTGGTCCCCAAATCGCATTGATTTGTCGTTAGTGCCATGTGAATTCACCATAAGAACATATTACTTAGACTTTGGTATCGTGACCAAGGGGTGAAGCGAGGTCCGCGTGCCGTGGACGAATGGTGAGCGTCAGTGGAGCTAGGTGAGCTGATGCATCCCTTTGATCGGTAGGTCAATCAACTGGATTGTCTTGCACACGTCATACATTTTTTGTAGGTCACAATTCCTATGACATATTAGAAGCATGAGCGTGGCAGATTCGATCAGTTATTGCAACTACAAATTCGACACCTAGAAACTTCCCACCTGCATTGTCGTTATGCCTTAGTACAGGAGCCAGTAAACTACAAAATCAGAACAGTTGGATATTTCCTCAATGGGATTCGTGTTGACAGCAACCAGCTGATAACAGAAGAGAATACACTTCGGTAGAGCCAAACTTATCGCATAATTCACACACTAAAACGCATGCTTTGACGCATGCTTGGTGACATCGTGTAGTGACATAGCTATGACACGGGAATGGGGGCAGAAGAACGTGATAAATCCATTGCTTTCGTAAAGTTCTAATCGCTGAGATTGACGTTTAGATTGCAAACACTTGATCACCAATTGAGCAGACATGGTCAGTGCCTATGCGCAGTTGGCGCCGTTCCCGTATAACCTTTCCTCTGAACCGTGTACGATCTAAATGTCCAGCCCAATGACCAGAGCCTCGCGAAAACCAACAACTTGAGATAAGACCAACATATTTTTAAGACAATTAAAGCCACGAATGTCTCTACGATCAACCTTGGGATTTATCTACACCAGACAATGAGTATCTAGAGGTTGGATTTCTGACATTGTGTCCACGGTTACGTATTCTTCATTAGGTATGAGAGATTAGCGACGGCTGAACGAAGGCGTCGGATTATGAACTCTCATGTCGAGTACCCTGAAACTGAATTATCAAGTCATCTCATTCTTGGAAGCTGAAACAACTCTACCAGTGCAAAAGTTTCTTCGGATAACTCAATAGCAACAATCAGAGCTACGAATGTGTTATCCTGAATTCTGCTATCCAACAAAAATGGTTTCGTTTCTTGCTCATTTCCCCGTGTTACCAGTCACTTGACTACGATAAGGAGTGTAAAAATATGTGTCCAACCAGATATGCCAAATGTTTCACCCGAGATGCTGACTGAGCCTAACTGTTAAAGATGAGAATTAAATTCGATTGCATTTGCCTGTTCATTTTCACGTGGTGTTTTTCTGTTTCCATACCCCAGTAAACATTGTTCTTGTTTATCAACAATTCTGTCGGTCAAAAACATTATTATTTTTATTTTCTCCTAGATTTTGTCGTTTCATAACATGTGGTATTGATCCAAATCTGCCGTTTACGCTTTGCATGGCCGTTGAACTTTCATTCCACATTGATCCCCTGTGCGTTAGGTGAAACCGACATTTATTTGTATCATAAAACGATTTTCAAGTTTTTGACTTTAGATTAGACAAACAAAACTCGGGCCGCTTTTGATTAAATTTTGATTTTCCCCACTTATCCAATTTCACATGTTCTAATCGGTAGAATGAGCACTGATAGTAAATATTCTCCAATTTCTGAGCACATCAAACAAAAGACGAATAAAGTTAGAAAGCGAATCACAGGCAGCTAAGAAAATTGAGCCTCTTCATTAGATCTTGTCTAATCTACTAATCGGCTCCCGTCCAGTTGGAGACTAAGTGGTTAAAACGTCAGTGATTACAAGCACAGCGTGAGAAACCGAACCGTGTGGGAACACTTTGTTCGTTGCAAATGTTCTACCAATGACCAGAAGTGTTATGCACTGTTGAATATCGATTTATCACATGATGTATGAATGGTGGAAAAAATTGCTTGAAAGCATTTCAACTCGTTGAAAAATGCTACCGGCCATAAATTACCAATTCTGCACAACTGAAATGGACAAGTGAACAATTTCATGGTATGAACCTTCCCTTCAAAACTTTCATATTTCGTTCCTGTTTCGCTTCGGCTGACTATGCGTTCAGTGTGCTTAGAACCGATCCGAACACAGGCGTGCCAAGAATACCGTGTCCACAGAAGTCCTAAAGCACATGAATATGGAAACACAAACACTAAATTTCCGATCGTTCATTGTTCTCCGTTGTCTCTTTTTTCCGGCCAGATGGGAAAAGACTTACGGGTCACTTGTTCAACGGATGGCTGGTTGGTTTATTGAATCATTTCTACCGAGTATTTTTCTACGTACAATGATTTTCCGGTTTCCCGGACATCAAGAGGTTAGGCTCTGCTCCGCCACGTATCCTCTTTTGTTCCTGGATTGAGTAAGAAGCGGGTTGTGAAGTGTCGTTTTCTAATCTGGCCTCATACCAAAAAGACACACCCATGCAAAATATGAAGGCCTACCACGGACACACCCACAGGGCCGGAATTCCTAACCGCTAGCGGTGCATGCTTAAAGGGTCACGGTCGACGAGAATGGTGAACAAAGATGATGACTAGGATGTGTGCATATTTCATCAAACTCCCAATAGTATGCATTGTGAAGGAAGACCTTTCATTTTACTTCAATCTGACAGTTGCACTTATATAACCGAACAGGTCAACAAATTCAACCTCACCATACACAGTTATCACATGATACAGATGAATGATTTGCTCGATTCGGTTGGATTATTTATCTAACGCTGTCGAAAAAGAATTAAATTGCTTAGGATATCTCGTTCTGGACAGCTCTCTCTTGTATGAGGATTTGCTAACCGGAGTCAAACAGTGCTTGGCTAGTGGGATCGATGAGCCGAACAGCAGCACTAAACAAAAGAGTCTGAACACACGTTCTTGCGGTATCTTTGACTATTTCTCAAAATCTTGGGACACAATCAAATGTCACCTCATGTTTACTTCATTTGCCATCACATGTCAACTAATTAAGCAATCACTCTTGACAATCACCCAGAAAAGCCTAACACTGTGGTCTTTTCTTAGCACAGACACTCAAGTTGTTTTCACCCCTGCTAGCCCACCTTGATCCCGAGTACGGGTTCCTCTAATTCGCAGATCATTTCTGCGACACATTCGATCATCGTGTTTGATTATCCACCGGGTTTGGTTCGATCGTACGATCTTATCAATCCGTAATCAGTTCGTTTGACCCAGTTACCTCTGCTGTTTCCGGCTCTGAGTATTCTGACAAATCTCGGTTGATTCGAATCTTTGGTTAGTCGGTCACACGGCTTTTGATGATCTGCGTATCACCTAATGGGACTGCATGGCTCAATTTCTTCATCCATGCGCATGCACGCGTGTGCTTGCTTTTAATCCCGGTATATTTATCGCGGTCTGACGCTTTTCACGATTGGTCAAACGTATCTAGGATCCCTCGGTTTGTTCTACCCGGATTTGGTTCATTCTCGTTTGACCTCTCGTTATTTCTTTCCACTGTACCGATAAAGACAATTCGTCCGAAGTCCTTTGGCAATTACTTTTCGTCCCGGGACAGCCATATGTACTTTGAGATACGTTCATTTTGCTGGCTTGATTCTCGCCATTTACTCGTACATTTTCTTCCCCCTCTATTTTGGCTTAAGAATCCCAGTGAGTACTCCATTATAATCATGAATGACGTTTAAGTGATGCTCAGTGAATGAGATGGAAAATTTCCGGACATGACTTCAAGTTGGCCGTCTCAGTAGGTGGCAGAGCAATTACTACTGTGGTCTCGTTTTGGCTCGTTTCCACAATATGAATCTCTCCATCACTAGTGGAAGGTAGGGAGTAGACATTCACCGAATAATAACTCGATAATTTTGTGAACACCTAACTATTGTTGATCTAAGGCCGGCAACGGAAGAGCATCATATCCATCCATTGACGGCAAACTTTCATCGGATTATAAAGGACCCATACCAAACATTCCGGGTGATAAGACCGGTCTGATTTACAGTTGTTCATCCAGAATAGGTTGGGTAGATTGTAATATTTGCGCTTGAACTCGTCAGGCAGAATTCTGCCGGTCGCTTCAGCGAACGGATTAGATCGAACCCAAGCTAAACAGAGGAAGCCAACGAGGAGAGCACAGCCAACGGTCAAGTGCATTCAAAGTGTATTTACAAACAGTGCATTTCTATACAAAATAATGAATATCATCAATGGTGGAATACATTCCCAACATTTCATACAATTTCAGTTCAGACCAAAATGTTACCAAGATTACTTGTTTTTCGCATATTGTCATCGAGATAAGCAAGTTGTGACGGGAGCTTACTCTTTCGCTGTAGATTGCAATAATGCATCTTTTTGTTATTTAAAACTGTAAATGTAAATGACTGGTGTGATTATGTCGAACAAGCAATTTCTTCGCGTTACAGCTAGTTTTTATATTAGATGAATCGCTGGAAACTACACTGCCCGGAACTTGTTCTTTTTGAGGCTTATTGCACATATTCCCGGTCATGGGCAATGACTGACTCACTGTAGTGAGTCAAACGGATAAGGACATGCGATCTGGACATGAAGGTCGCTGGTTCGAGTCCTCCCACCACCGGCCAACTTACCAACTCGGTAGCACTCTGCTGGCCGCGGCCCCCTTACTGTATAACAATGTAAATTGTAGTTTAATTAACGAAAGAAGTAAAAAGATAAGATAGAAAGTAAGATAAAAGGAAAATAGAAAACGCCCTCTACCGGTCCACCGTTCTCCAAATAATAATCCACAACACGGGACGAACTGTGTAAATTCAGTCCTTGCGCTCTGATCGCTCGTTCACTTAACTGACTCGGTTACTTAATTCAACTGTATAGCACCTAGTCGATACACCGATCTTAATGTGCATCACGACAAGAAATGGTCATTTTCAATGCAATTCCTTTTCATCCGTCATCTTCGATTTCACGTTCGCTAAGTCGGTACGAATACCCCACACTTCATTATGGTAAGGTGTCATCGAGGGCAATTAGTTATGCGAAATATTTAACACTCAGTGCGCCCTTAGTAACATTTACAATTTGTCCTACCGCACCGGAATTTACCGGTAGATTCTGCAGCAATTCGTTGTCTGTCACCACCCCCCGTTATGGCCCGGTACCTTCAGTGATTTGGCCGTATCCTTGTGGCCACTTCTCTATCCAACTTACACATTCATGCGTAACAGTCATGGATGAACCGGGGACGAACCTGTCAAATCCCTCCCCATCATTCTTTTCACAAGTGAAAGAAAATCAGTGTGCCTTGAACCGATCGAAAGCCAAGCGAAAGTGCATTTCCCTTTCCGATTGGGGAAGCTGTCGTGTATTGTCATATACCCAACACAGGCCATATAACCCGAGCGAACCCGTTCAGTCCACACCTTCCCTTCTCCCACCACGCGATTCTTCTCCCTCCTAGAGCCTAATGACTGGGTGAACAAGAATGACTAAAGTTGACATCAAAAGGTTTTTTTCAACTGAATAGATCCCAGTTCTTTAAGGGCTAACCTAATTGTGGGACAATTTCGAACGCTTGGATTGTTGAATATCATGGTCACACACGCGCATTCTTTCAGTTTGTCTCGTTATGCATCCTATAAATATGCCCACACGAAGCGTAAGTGAATGAACTCAGATGACACTCAAAGTAACAATAAAGGTGTGATGAAACCATAACATGAAAAGCACGTGTGTATGTGTGCGTGCGTGTGTGTGTGTGGCTAACTGCGTTCATTAGAAGATTTAAGGTACATGACATTTGCATTATCCCAATCTTGAAATGTATTCGCGGAACTTCCAAAGATCGAAGATCTCAATAACACGTCGATGCGAACAATCATCTTTTCATCTTTCCATCACTTGCTTCCTTTAATAATGAAATGACAGTGTACATCATTTTTCAGGACGGGGGCCGCGGTCAACAAAGGGCTGCCAAGTGGGGAAGTTGACCGGCGGTGGGAGGATTCGAGCCCGCAACCTTCACGTCCACACATCATGACCTTATCCGCTTGGCCACCATCGGATTTACGATAGCATACACACGGTTAGTAGCACAGTTCGAGGAGGTGTGCCGGTCAAAAGAAAGACAGGGTTTCAACGAGATCAACTAATTCACTCATGACACATCTGTTCGTCCCTTGAATCGGTATCTGGTCCGGAGTCCGCCAACATAGTTGGATCCTGAAGAGAAAAAAAGAAAATGAGAGATGACCTTAGTCAAGCGGCTAATTTAAATAACGTTGGTGCCGTATTGTGACGTGTTTCCAATTAAGTATGTGTGACTTTTCACACATATATAATGGAATAGTTGGTGTCACTGGCACCATGAGCACGGCTCCAACAAAATTAGTTTGCACACACTCACAAACATTGGCATATATATATACATATATATATAACATTCTCTTCAGGCACATTAGCTCCTCTCTCTCTACACTGAACGATCAACGTTTAGATGACCTAATTTGTTGCGGTATTATTAGGTCGTCGCAAATACGCATAATGACCGTGGAACGTACGCGCGTTTGTAAAAGGCCTCTACTCCTAGGGTAAACTGATCAGTCAGAGGAGCCTGGCCGCTGACATTATCATTCAAAGTTGAACTTTCGTGTACGGCTTATTACTGGCTCAAATACAAATAAAAAAACGCACTGTAAAGTATGACAAAGTTCACTGGAACTAAGTGATTGAAAATAAAAAGACCAGGTGAAGTAGATAGCGGCGTTTCTTGGGTTTTTCAGCGTAAAAGTGACAAGGGATGACAGTTTGGGTCGCAGTCTGCTCAGAAATGATAAAAACAATGAATAAAGAAGAATGATGGCTGCAGGGTAAGCCAAAGAACTGCATAGAATAAGGAAGGGCTCGGACGCAAGACAAACCAAGGACTAGAAAACTAAGCCATATCATTTACTGCCTCTAACCCTTGCTTCGGGATGTCTTGTGGACCCCGACGTTTACCCTAAATTCACTTACACGAGTCAGTTCATTGCGTAACGTTTACACACATTTCCCCCAATTTATCGACCTGCCATCTCCAACCCTCCTCAAACCCATTCAGTAAATCAATTAATTCAGGAACGATCGATCGCAAAAACTGAACGCCGCACTTTGATCTCGTAATTAAAAAATCAGTAGTTACTCCGCAACGGCACTCTAGTACAGATCACGTCTCAACCGGACTCGCCTTACCGTTTCAGTCCAGTTGAAGTTTATGCAACGACGAAATGCGCACAAACAAGCACTGGTTTGATTCCCACATCACAGCACTATTCGTTCAAACAAAAAACAACGAATAACTAAGAACGATCGCAAGAAAGCCACTAATTGCGGCAGTAAATCATATCACCTATTGTCTCCAACCATCAAATCGGGACATCTCGTGGATCCCAACCCGATAGTCTAACTCCACCAACGTTCTCCCCAACTTATCGGCTAGCCATCTTCAACTATCTTCCAACCATTCAGTACCTGCCTCAGAGAACAGCTTACAACGAGGCAGCCGTTCAGTGAGCATGCACAAAACATGTCCCAACCGCCTGAGTGTCTGTTCTAACGACTGGACACTAGGACCCATTTCCTTACACCTAACCGTCCAGTTAGTTACTCTACAAAATTCTCATCAAACCATGTTCTACCAATACGCCACAGATGTCTCAAATTAGCAAATCCCAATCGGAAATTCCGCATGCGCGAACACACTTCATCTTATAAACAACCACCGGGTGAAATACGACATTCGTGTCTACGATCCCCGTTGTGTGACCAAAAAGCAGTTCGTGCAAAATTGAAGCTCCTCTGGTCCACTTGACACCTCCGAAGGCCTATCGAATCCACTACAGGCCCGGATCATGGATATGAAACGCATCTCCCCAACCCATAATTTCGAACACCGCTCGTTCCATGCACACACGCACACACTCACACACACCCAACAACAGACTTATTTTGACTACTAGAACTGTAACCTATCAACCCCCTTCCATTTGCAGTAAATCATATAAAATGTTATGTATTGGCATGACTACGAATAACTGAAAGCGAGCTTGTTCGTCACACTATGTTATTTCTCAATGGAATACAAATGCACTAATAAATAATTCTATCCACCTCACCCCTGACCAAATATCAATCCCATTATTCGCACATGACGATAGGGATATCCCAATAATCATCTCAATGACAAAGTTAAAAAGAAAAGAATATAGGGGAGCAAACCTGACAAACAACACTCCTCGTCGTCAACTCCAATGAAACGCCACCCTAAACACGACCAAGACTTCCGCTGTTTGCATACAGAGACTAGGTAAGTGAAGTGAATTTCTCTGGCACATCATTCAGTGGGAGGTGGCATCACAAAATTGCATGATCGATTGAATCGAACCCCGCTTTCAAATCAAGAAAGACAGAAATCATGGGTATACGAAACGTGTGCATATGTTCAGAGATCTACAGCCAAAATGAAAATGTGGTCAATACAATCCGATGGGAACCGAAACCAGCTTGATTCACACGCACATACTTTTCGCGAGTACTGGATAATCAGTGAAGGATAATGCTCGTCAGCAATTCGGACGCAATCTTTACTAAACTAATTCCTCTGTGAATTGAATTTCACACGAGGATCTATCACCTTTCTTGTAAGTCGCTACAATCACCCATTCACACCAGTCCTTAGAACTCTCTTCTTTCGCCCACATTCATCCCAGAATCTTAAAACATTGCCACCATCCTCAAGAAAGGTAGGAGGCAGTCCATTTGGACCAGTCACCTTGTGTCTTCTAAGAAAACCTATTTTTCTGACCACCTCCAATTCGGATAGAGAGTTAGTATCCACCTGCATTGGTTCAATTACACGTGTAAGTGGAAGACTCAGTGTGACCGTGGGCAAACCAAACTGCTCACCAAATTCGTGTGCTCAATGCGCCTGCCTCCTGTCCTGAGAATGAATCGGAATCTTCAGCAACAACGCTCACGCTCACCTTCCGTGGACCGAAATTCCTAATCAGTCGGTAAAGGCTGCGACTATTTCCGATAGCCGCAACCTTTTTTATTTCTTTACACTTGACTATTCGTCATCACTGCTCCCGAATATTTTTCAGACTCGTAATCGGTTGACGTCTCAGAGATCTACGCATCTCACCGTATGTTGCGACCGAGGGAGCGGATCTGCGAGCATCTAATAATGCATTTGAAATCGAGGATATCCATAGATTTCGAGGTTTCCATGGCATGGAGTCCTGTGTGGACGTTACCGCTGAGTACAGTACTTCTTCGATCTGCTCGTAAAGTTTGCTCGTGTCTTGGGCATTTAGTGAAATGACAGCCGCTTTGATAGTTTCTACCTGAACTGCTTGCTGCAACCTCAACTTTGAACCACCTGCAAAGGAGGCTTGGTTTTCCTGTTGGTGTAATCATATACTGACAGTGCTTGATTGATCCATGCCTGGCGTGACCGATAGCAATGTTTTCAGTCTTAGTCCAACGTTGTAAAGGTCAGTCAGGGGACCAGGTGAGCCGACGTTTCTTTTAAGGACAAAAATTGGTATTCGCCAATAACAGTTTGTCGTCTGAACATAGCTGGATGGGATAACCTTCGTTATCCGTCTGTTCAGGATAAGAGAGACAGAAAATCGTTTTTTCGATATTCCGTTTCATCCCTATAGCTAAATTACCAGATTGCAGTCTTTTGTATCTGCGAAATTTCGGTTCTTCTCCACCAGCGCGAGCTGCTCGACCGTATTTTACCGCCCATCAACCTGGGATCATTAACATATGCAACGTTTACTCCACATCTGATCGTGCGTACTATTTGGTATGAACTATTTGCAAATAGAATTGGTGTCTGATCATTCAACGACCGTAGTAGTCATGTGGTTTATAGTATGTGATATCCAAACTAATATTATCGTAAATGATAAATTTGTAAACAACGTTACTGACAATCACAGAAACTTCCGTGGGTTTAGCAAAGTCCGCCGTGCGTTGTATTCAAGAAATAGACTATTAGTGTTGCCTGACAAATTAGGCGTCGGCAGTGGTGCTATTTGACTTTTTTGATTTCGTTTTTTATCTGCTTTGCAAAGCAAATTACAAGTTCGTATATTCCTCACTTTCATATGACTTGTTCACGAGTCACTTGTTTCATATGTTGAACTCCACGCAAAATCAACCGAATTAATCCCGACGTTTCTTACGGGACATGGGAAGGTTTTAGTCGGACTGTTTTCAACACGAAATCGCACATTTTGGCCGTAGTCACGGTAGAACTACTCTTGGTCTGAGAACTTGGATGGATTAGTCTAATAACCCCATCTATTATTCAGGAACACCGTGGTTTGTGTCCTTTCATTTGATGAATCAGTATCCGTAGGTATGAGTCCCAGGCTGAGAGCAAAAAAAGGGAGAGGCCGGCGCAAAATATGAGTAAACTTGTTCACGTTCATTGGTTTGATTTTTCCCTCTCTTCAGTTGTCTAGCCTAGATATCATCGAGATTCCTCGGAAATTTCCTGTACTCCCTCGGGTAGTTGATTTGTTTACTTGTCATTGGACAAATATCCTTATTCGATTTCGATTGTTCGTGAGTTTCACCCGTAGATCTGAAACTTTCACTAACCTTTTCGTGCCCCTGGTAACATTCGTGCAAAGTGAAGCGTTCCTTAGTCGTCAATCAAACGAGTTGATCAATAAAGTGCGTTAGATGAAAGTAAAATCATTTGTACCACGTGGTTTTCAATCAAGACGAAACAATTTTCTAACTTCTATCGAGAGTTTTGGGATTAGCTTTGACGATCACTCGAAAAAACTAAACTTTCGGAAACATCTGTTTACAGACAAAGACCGAATCTGGGTGACCATCGGATGAACATTTTCATACAATCTCAAACGCATTTTCCAATCAAAACAAACCAATCGCAAGTGGTGTGGAGAAAACCAGATCCAGTTTCTAATAAAGAATGGAATTACTGACTCAATCGATCGGGCAATCGACTTGGAAGCAGTTCATGTGTGAAAATCGCTACACGTTTATCCTTCTTTCGTGAAGTAAGATGGTCAGTTGTTGTATCGTCGTTCAACGACAACACCTACTATTACCATAGGTGACAGCCGGGGTGACAGAAAACCAACAACCAGTCAGTATGAACACGTTCACAAATGCACGGTTGTCCAGTCAACTAATCAGACATTCATTCCATCTGTCGGTCCCTAATCATACATACTCAAACACAAACACTCAGTGGACTAGTTGGAACTAATTAATCAATCTAAGTTGGTTTTGGTCTACCGAGGAAGGCATAAAACTCTTGCGTCGTAATGTGCGGTCAAATTTGACAAGCAAGCCATGGAGTGGACGTACGGACAATGCGAAAGTATATGCATTCCATCTGCCTCGTCATGATTGAACTAGTATTGTCATGTCCAAATAATTAGTACGGAGTACAATGCCAATAATTGTCAAATATTTAACAATACAACCTACAAAATGCAACGTAGCAAAAAGCCATCTAGTTGCGAACGGTAACACATTTTAGGTCTACCTGACAACGAGCATAACAATGACCTTCTAAGTTCAGTTTTGAGCAACACACGATAACTACACAACATTTCAAGAATGAAATAGTTGATGATCTTAGCTTTTTGAATGCAGAATTCACCGGGACGAACTACCAAAAGTTAAAGCTGGTAGTGGACCTGGCTCTGTCTCACTTTGTCATTTAATTTACCGAAACGGTGAGTGTGTTCGCATCGCGTGTCAGAGAGAATGTCCGGGTCGAAATTCCTCGGAGATCTCTGCAAATATTCTGTTCCTTGATGATGACTGACCATCTAAAAGCTTTTTCGAAGTCTTTTCTATGATTGTAATTAGGTGTGATCCATAAATTTGGATTTTTGTAAACCAGTTTACCTATTAAAAATCTTAATTTTATGTGTGATGCAAACGGGAATTTTTTCTCACTCACCGACCGATGAAATGTCTGAAATCTAAGCAATACAAAAAACTAACAAGGAGTAATCTGTTTCTGACGATTTCATAATGTGCGACCATTAATTGCAAAACTCGTCAGAGTTTAAACTATTTGTCTCATATTTTCAATCAGTCGCCTATAAGCATATTTTGAATCAAGTTCAGCCTACGGTAATCGAGAGGTTTCCGTAGTATAGCAAATATTCCCGAACAACTTGTCTTCATGTTGAAATTAGTTAGGGTAACATACAGCATTGCATACCGCTGTTCCGATAGAGTCCAAATTTGTATCTCTAATTGGATGGCTATCCGAAACGAGATTTTTAGCGAAAAGAACTTCAACCGAGACTGCGGACAGGACTTAATCCCATACCCTACACCCTTTACCCAAAAATGCGCTCCTCATTCTTTCGGTGTGTATCTAGGCCAAAGGGAATCTGTTCAACTCGATTAATTATCTAACTAACTTTGGGGAAGTAAAAGTTACTTTTGCCTGACAAAATGTTTCAACATTTAATAAGTTTTGTAAATTTGTATCGATCATAGGTCAGATTGTTGAATTTCATGGGGATTGATTGCTGGGCTTTGCGAGCATAGCCATACTAATCTATTTGAAAGTTGATTGAATTATTAGAAAGTTAAATTCATTAAACTCGAATACTAAGTGATACAAACACGCACACACGCACACACACATGGACACACGCATACATGCATACACACGTGCACACAGACATGAACGCACGTGCTTCGTTGAAGTAGGTGAAGCTGAAAGTGACATCTGATGTGTAAAACTAGAGTAGACTGGGGATTGGTTTTGAATTCTTACTCTATGTACGCATTCTTGGTGTTCACAAGCAAAAAAAACAATATTTGAGATTAAATAACCACTATAATTGTCGTTTCACCACTCTCGATAACTAATCTGACGAATTTTGAATTTGTTTGCCGCATTGTGTTCTTTGATCGACTTCTCGATTCATTCACGGGGAATGGGAAAACCCAAAGGCTAGCCAAAAAATGTCCCGTCGCATTTGGTCGATCGATTAAGTACCAGATAACCTTTAAAATTTTCTCCTTAACCCAATCGTTGTTGTCTTATTTCAGGACGATTCGTGAGGTCATTCTATGAAGCTCACATTTTTCGTAGCTACGTGGTCAATTGATGCTCCGAGTAGTAGCACTTCGATGTGAACTTTGTAAGTTCAAATCTTCTTGTCCACATTCGCTGCACCGTCACGAAATGTTCTATTAGCTACGACCTGGAGCCGGGAATTTCTGCGAGTTTATTCGATAAACGAAGATAAGAGAAGCGAAATCTTCTCCGTGTGAGATTCAGTTTGTTTACTGAGTATATCAAAAAATTGATGCGTCATGTGATATGCCATAAAAGAATTGCATTCGGCACAAACAGTGTTGCCACGGAAGGCAATGAGAAGTCGAACTTTCGATCAATATGGATTGGTTTCCTTAGGACAGATCTTATTAGGAATGTGTCAGTGCGTGCAAATGTTGCTCGTCCAAGCCACGATGATGTTTACGATAGGAACCAAAACGAGTATAGGGTGAAAAGGTTTGCGTGTTAACTCAGACACGTTGAGGGCAGATCGATCGAATCGACTTCCGCAAGTGCTCCCTTCTTTTCGCATTATAGTCATCCAGTTGTCATATTTCCGCTAATGTCTGTCGGGGTTTTGAGAGATTACTGCAGATTATAAAGTTGTAGTGCATGACTGTAAGAGTTGCGAGTTCGAACCCACCCAAAGCCGGTCAACATCGGATTTGATAGCATTCTGCTTGGCGAGGTTCCTTTCTTGAAATGACTCACATTGTTGCCTCATTCATCAAGAAGTTGAGAAGAAAGGCCCTTCTTCTGGTGACCGCAATTTGCTTCAGAACTCTCCCGTTTGTCCGGTAGCCCTGGAAATAGGATCATTTAATTCCGTCATCGTAAAATCTCTCACGTAGCACAGATGATTTGGGCGAATAGTCTGACGCGTTCGAGTCATCACTTTGAGCATATTTAAACCATACTTACCTAGTGCTTGAAACTAATCACTCCCTTCATACTGTTCAATAAGTTTAACACACAGGAATGAATTGTACAGTTGAGAACTTTGTTACGAAGCTTGCTAAACTATTCGGCCCAATTGCAAAATCTCAGTTTATTAAAATGGACAATTCATATCACCAGCCTCATTTTCACTGACCAATAAAAGTAAGTAGCAAATAAATGATAATTCCGTCTTCTGATTGATTAATTGTCAAATAAGTGTGCTATAAACGTTTTCGTTCATAGGTACTTTACATTGTTTTCATGATTTTTCATTATTTCCTAAATAAAAGATCAATAATCCAAACCTGTCAATCTTGTTTGGATCAGTGTCTGGCGAAAGCAGACATTGCCCTCTACACACAAACACACTTCCAGATTTAATGAAGAATAATTTACAATCATTACTTTTCATCATTCCTCGAACTATACACTGCCTTATCGGAAACGTCAAATGGCTCCGATTGTGCCTCCAATATCGAAGTTCATCAACAGTTCATACACCCAGGCAGGAGATTTTAAAAATCGTAAGCACTGTTAAAGTATGAATAAATAGGCACATACGCCAATTCGAAACGACACGGAGAAAATACAATGCGAAAAACGATCCAATTCATTAAGCTCTCTGATCTCACAGATCGGAAAAAATAATTTTTCAAGGGAAAAGTTGAGTGCTGTTTGTCAAATTGCACAATCAAAAATGGGGTTAGGTCTACCGGAAACTCATACTCCATATTATTACTTTCAACCGATTACGCAACACATTCTGGGAATCATATATAATATTCAAGTATCAAACACAATAAACGAGCATAAAGCTAAAATTATGTACAACAAATAACTAGTGTCATCTCCGTGAAAAAGAGATCGTAGTCACTGTTGATGAGTTCTCTACACAAAGATACTGACAACTTCTCAGAACGGTAAATCATGGTATAACAGAAGCCTGTAGAATGAAATGGGATCAAATGTGTATGTGTTGATTATTTTCTAAAGTTTCTCAATCGATGACCTCGAGTCACGATCAGGCTAAGTGTTTTTTGTGACCTTGGGACATTCGTTTGGTCAAACACGTTAACACGAATCTATCGTCTGTTCTGCCATGTACAAATGATCTGATTAACCTGATATGAGGCCAGATATGGGGCACTTGATTAGAATAACATTGGTTCAAAAAATGTCCTTCGGATTATTTGGCACGATACGAAACTTGATGATTGAGAATGCGCAGTTAATGGTTGCAATGTGTTTGTCATGTACAGCATTAAGAATATAATCGATTTTGTGGACTAGTCCGACGGAAATGGGTTTGCTCATTGCTTCGAAGTTTCGGTCACTCTTTAGATTTTTGCTCGTCTACAGATACCGATTACTTTGTCTGGGTAATCACTATGCAATGAACGTTATGCGAAGGGGGTTGTTGCTTTTCGTCTTTGCGAACTACTGGATAGAACATACTTCTGACACAGTGTCTGAGTTCATACTACGGCACGTTTGTATGCTATTAGAGCAAAACTTACTAAACGTGTTTGGCCAAATGAATGTTCAAAGGTCAGAAAAAACACTTCGCCTGACCGCGACTCGGGGTCACCAATCGAGAAACTTTAGAAAATAATCAACACATACACATTTGATCCCAGTTCATTCTACAGGCTTCTGTTATACAATGATTTACCGTTCTGAGAAGTTGTCAATATCTTTGTGTAGAGAACTCATCAACAGTGACTACGATCTCTTTTTCACGGAGATGACACTAGTTATTTGTTGTACATAATTTTAGCTTTATGCTCGTTTATTGTGTTTGATACTTGGATGTTATGAACAATTGTCAAAATGTCCCGTGTGGCAGGTTGTAAACCGTAACACGGACTATGGAAATCCTCAGCTAAACTGATCTTCTCTCTGTATCATTCAATTGCATATCTACTGGTATGATGTAGGAAACTGAAAGTTCCATGATAGTATTGATCAATTCAGGGTCTCCGTACCAACTGGTGTTTACCGTGAACTTATTTCGAAAACAACATGCTTTTTCCTCCCAATCGAGCGGGAAATCGTAGAATTGCGTCTTCGAAAGACAACTAATTAATTTCGGACAAAAAAAGATCGGGTTGGGTTCAATCAACGGTGCACCTTCGTGTGCCTTTTTTGGTACACTTATTTTTCTCCAAACATCAGTATTTGGGAATTTTCTAACTAACCAATTAACTTCTCCTGGTAATTCTGAACGGAACTTAAAAGTCATTTGAATGGCGCCAATTGGGAAGTCATATTTTCACCGTTCGATTCGAATTTGGGACGGGGCTGCGATATTTCCTACGATATTGCCGACCGTATTGTTCTAGCATGCAGGGGTATAAATATGCAATACTACTCCGACAAACGTTAGCAAACAATGGTATGGTTTTGAACCAAGCATTTTTCCGGAGAAAGATACAAAATTGCCACTCGGGAACAATTCTTTCCCACCGCACAGTTGAATAACAAATTCAACAAAGTAGCTTGCCCAATGTATCAAAATCGTTCCCGTTACATTTTTGCCGGGCCTGGTTAGAAAATCTTTTCTTTTCACATACCACGTACAATTTCAGCACAAGATGCAATGTGTAACCCGATGAGAAGAACTAACCACAACCCTAGGACACGATCGATACTCAACCAACTTCATTTTCAAAGGCAGTACAGAAGAGTCGCAGATCCAACAGACTCCGGACGAGGTGGAAATGGAAGACGTCCCACAACTAACATTCAATGGTGTTCAGGTCACTTGAGAAACCAAGTAAGAGATTGAACTTCGCCATCATTTTCCCGACTAAATTAATGTCCAAATCATGAGTGAAAGAGTCGATGCTCTCGTACAACAAGTCGAATCTAATCTGCCAATTCATCCGCGAATGCTTAGCTATCTTTGCGGACCGGAAGACTAGACATTTGCATCACTTGATAGCCCAAAGATATTCCGATATGGCTGGGAAACAAACACATCGAGCAGCCGGATTGGAAACAAACTAATTTAGTCACCGATTAGGCGGTACTTACGTGAGCCACACTATTGGATAAAGCTGACCAATTCGTCTAAGATCATACAAAGCTTAGAACGGTTCGCATGTATCAAGGCTCTAGTCATAATTCGTGCTAAATCCAAGCTTTAAAATTGACTTCACTGGAGCATCGAAATTCGCCGCGGACATGATATTCGGAACAATTAAACATTCCATACTCTTGTTGGCTTCCATCAAGCAGCCAATTATTCATTTACACCTTATCATAGTACGCAATGACCATTTGTTACTTATCATTAAAAAATCATATTGACCATAGCAAATAAATAAAAAATAGGGAACGAAATAGTTCTGGATTCGTGGATCAACCGAAACTGTTCTACCGTTCTATCCTAAGTAGAAATGTCCAAGTTTTGCTGAGTACACAGAATGCAAACCTTGGCATGTAGTTAGAGGGGGGCTGGTCTGTCAAAGTATGAGCTTTATTTTCGTTCCATATCAAACATATCACCGAGGAAACCTCATGATTATGGTGGTAAGTAATGCATAATAGAAAAAAGGCGACATTATCGATTAGGATGTAGCAAATAGCTTCCAGTGCTCGGGTACACAGATAATGGTTAAAACCTAAACAAAAGTCTTGATACGATGTGACAAGTTCGGTTTGATTAGTTGCATTGAGGTTGAAAGATTGCTTGACGATGAAGGCAGTTACGAGCAAAAGTCGGATGCGAAATTCCCCAGTAGATGACACTCGCCCTTTCACCAAATCAGACGTCAGACTAAAGTTTAGATCAGTTGATTTCGTGGAATCATTCGATAAACTATTGGATTGGAACACTCGACATGACAGATGAAAAACTGTTTGGTCGAATTTTTAGAGTAACTGAATCTTGCTCTTGTCGCAGACTGCCATTCCGGATGTTGGAGAACGGCCAAGTAAAATTCGTTTCTAATCGACCTATGTTCATTTGGTCATATCTTACTCTCATCTCATTTGTCTGAGGTTGTTCCAACACAATTTTGTATTTTCCATGGCAAATATTTATCTAAAAGGGAGAAAAAACGTGTCTGGAAAAACACGAATCAGAAGCAAACAATCCATTTGGTCGTATCATGCACGGACTGTTTTTTATTCCCCCTTAAAAGTGCGTTTCTATCGCGACAGGAAAAAAGATTTAGGATAGAAATGCGCACATAAAGTCACATGTGTTATGAATTTCCCGATCAGTTGCTTGGATTTTTATGTTTAATTGAACGTTTGTTGGCTCAACAGATAAACAGTAATTAATTGTTTATTACTTATCTTCAAAGATAGGCTTTGAACTCGCAAGTCGGTCAGATCAAAAAGAACCCCGTCCTGTTTAGCTTTTTAGCAACTGCTGTTTGTATTTCCTTCCAAAGTCTAATGACATCAGATCAAAAGAAAGCGATAAGAAAACAATCTACATTCCGTTTTTTTCTTTTGTACTAATCGCTTCTAACCAACAAATGAACTTGAAAGGTCACACACAATTTAGATAAACACATATCATCTACTCCCCTGCATTCAGTCTTATCCGTAGATCGCTTCTGAAAGATTCCAATCCTATCCTCTTCTCACGTGATTCGCTGAGTCAGCTACCGCAGCTCTCGACAAAAAACCATTAAATTGACGGATTTTTAGACTTCATCTGAAACATCAGAAAACCTGTTGTGTTGTTTTATAGAACAGACCATTGTAAAATGTCGCCGGAACTTGTCCGGGCATACTTAACTAGTTCCTGTCTTCCAGTCACAAAATGTTTGCCACGCGAAGCAAACAGACCTCCTGGACGCATTGTCAACGTACCAGTTTACAAATATGCATATGTATTTGTGGGAGTATGCATGCATACGTGCGTGCGTGCGTGCGTGTGTGTGTGTGGACCGTTTAAAAAAAGAATTTGCTCATTAAGGTACGGGTTGGTGACTCATAAGAGTGACTCGTCCCTTTCGTCTGTCTTTTGCTCACTGAAGCATTCGAGCAACAGACCGAGGAAGATATGCTTTGGGGTTAATGGAAGAATGTGGGAAATTTGAGCAACTGGCCAGACACGACACGAATTAGGGAAATTAATCAAGAGAATCGAAACAACGTGATGCTAGAAAAATGACCACGGGCAACTGGTGGATGATCAATTTAACTTCTAATGCTATTGGGCCAGCTGGAATTTATCACCTGAGGTACTGGAGAACAATAGTTACTAGATTCTCGTCGCAAACAGGTTATATGCGAGGTAGAATTTCCCTTGCTGTTGGCTGAAACGATAAACACCTTCCCATTTCCCTCGATTTCTGTTGTACATATTTTGCGTAACATTAAGGGTAACACTCAGCAATCACAAATTCTACACTTCGAATGAAAAGAATGAATGTTCGACGAATTACTTCGGCATATGTCGGTTTGTATGCACGTGTGTGTTCGCGTGTGCGTGAGAGAGTGTGTGTGTGCATGCCCGTTGCTGACGGAGGGAAGAGGTAGATGTGTTTACCAACTGTAGTAACGGTCTTTCCAAATTTCATGTATACCTAACATTAAAAATGCACGCGAATCCATGAGGGGTCCGCGATCGTTCGTAGGGTGCCCAATCGGGAAATGATCAAAGAAGACCGGACTTGAACTCGCGACCACCATTGATATGCATTTATTTTTTGTTCGATCCAGAAGACAAGTTCCCGTCTGATACATCGGTGTTTACGTACACAGACTGCCGACTGAAAGCGACACAACAACCCTGTCTTTTTGTAATTGAACAGCTTAGGTAAATGATAAATTAATCCGATACCCTTTCGGGTTTTATTTCGATTTGAAAAAAGGCACGATCATACAAATTAGCCTAATCCCGTGAAACCTGACTGAATGATGGGAAATGTTACTATCTCCCCTTTGATTGAATTATTGAAAACGACAATTTGTTTAGAAGAGACATGAATGTTCTTCTTGTCGGTGACTGTATCACATCACTCAGGTATGCTTCCGTCTAGATGGCAAACGATTTTAACTGAAGTTTCTGCAGTTCATCAAAGATTATGGACGGCGGTGGCCGAACGAATGAAGTCGCCGCGTTTGAACGTGAAGGTCGCGGGTTCGAATCTACCCACCGCCGGTCAACTTCGCCACTTGGCAGCCCTCTGTTGGCCGCGGCCCCCTTCCTGAAAAATGATGTGCATTGTAATTTCATTATTAAAGGAATTAAGAGATAGAAAGATTTCACTTGTGAAGTAGGAGACAAGACGTCGAACACTGATGATGACTAGATCTATGAGTGATAACTCCGGAGATAAAGAAATTTTGCAATGCGAACAGAATAATGGATACCAGGTGGTACAAAGTACACATTACTAATGCGCATGAATATTTCGGTTACTGATTATTGCGTTTTGAATCCGTTGACTCTCATTCAACCGAGGTCAATTGATCTCAAAGCTCCCGAAGGATGCGCACGGGTCCACTGATTTCAATCAACCACTGCTATTTTTGTCTCATATATCCAATGTCTGACTGTTACAGCAAAAAATGGTTTCACTATTTCATTTCGAACCCAGTGGGTCCCATATTTCTTCACTATTAGGCATCATATTGTACACTCTGCAGTATCTCCACATCTTACTAGATATGCCAATTTCCAGGCCACTCAGCCAATTCATCTCCAATAAGTCGGATCTCTTTGTTTTGTAACGCAGAAAATATGAAGACAAGTCTGCTCTACTTCGACCTCAAATCCTCGAACTATTCTACTTTACGGCCGCTGTCTCAAATTTCCACCACCTCCAGTGAGAAAGAGGAAATCGAGCAAACAAAAAGTTGATTTATTAATCAAAACCAAATAGCTTATATTAATCTTCGATAAACAACACTCATTGATTGGTTATTCCGCCACCTAATTCGGTCCCTCGGCACTCATCCATTTTCTTATGCGGCTTATTTGCTCCGCTTATCGACTGGCATAATCAGCACAAAATCGCCGCAGCTATGTTGATCTCTGATTCGGGTAGATGTTGTGACGAATCAATACCCACTCTCTTTACAGTTTTTCTCTTTGTCATATCAACACACCTAAATGGTCTGAGTACCTAGTCACCTGCTTTCATTCCTCCCATCTCCATCTAACAGTCAGTTATTGATGCTGTGCTTCTGGCCAATACAAAGTTTGTCGAACACCTGAGTATTCCAGTAGGCTATCAATTTGCGGAGGTCTACCTTTGATCTGGACTTTCACATGATTGAGTCATTTGTTTTCTTTTCAACTTCGAGCAATGGGAGATTTAGCGATTGACTACCTATCGTCGCTTATTTGGTAAGCATGTTTTTTCTAAATATCTAACCTTGTATCTCTCTCTCTCTCAGGATATTTTCAGATGTTTGAAACGAATTCACACACATTCCATCACAGACTGTTCCTAACTAACAAAACATCCAATCCACAAGGAAGGATCTGTGAAAAGTCTTCTAGTGACCTGTCTATATGGTGTTTACATCTTAAAATGTGTTCCGAATTCGGATTCGTCCGCCTTTTGTTAACACTTCTCACGATCCCATGGTACATGTTTTAGCATCAGTTCCGGTCTCGAAATGCGAATACATGGAAAAAAATTCCATTTGAACGGGATTAACTCAAAAGCATTCATTCCATTTACTCTTCTGATTTGATCCCAAGTCTGACAAATGTTGGGCTTGGCCGCTTTTTGACTGAAATATACGTTAAAATCTTGCATAAATTTATTACGAAATTCAATGCAATGGAACACGCCAGAATCCAATACAGCGTAACGCATCATTGAGTCAGAATGCCTAGATACGTTCCGATCTATTATCTTTTATCTTTTACTACTTTTATTAATGAAATAATGTACATCATTTTTAAGGAAAGAGGCTGCAGCCAGCACATGGCCGCCAAGGGATGAAGGTGACCGACGGTAGAAGGATTCGAACCCGCGACCTTCACGTCCAGGTGCCACGACCTTATACGTTTGGCCACCGTCGGCCTCGACATAAAACAGGCTAAGTCTGTCGCTACGGTTGAGGTTGTCTAAATAACCAGGTATCGCAAGTCAGTCGATAATAACGGTCCAAAGAAATGCATGTGATTATGTCCAAAGCCGATATTCAAATTCGTGGCAAACGACCTAGGTACTGAAATGCTTCAGATGTGGAGTCCCGGTTCCAGTCATCAGTCGGGACAATTGGTATACTAAAGCAAGAGAGGAAAGAGGGAATTCGAAAAGAACAAATCTCACACGGACAGCGAATTGTCACCGAGGAACCGGAATGTTCGATTAGTCGACGATTGGGTAAATCTCAAACTGAAGTTAGCCCAATGCTAAACATTCAATCGCAAGTTTTTTCCGGATATCGTCTTTAGTTGAGTAACCGAAACGACTTGTTGTTGGACACCAGTCAATACTGTTAGCATGATGCCACTGGATACAGTTATGCGCCCAGTGGATCGACATAGACGTCAGTCTTGTCTAGAAGGAAGGAAACGGACATTGCGTGTGCTGATTTCTTCACAAAACTCCCGTATTAACAATCTAGATTTTTCCGTATGATTTATGAATTTGTGAAACCGGAATGTACTGGATTGGAAGGCAACACAGGTGAAGAAAAAATAAAGTGTCAGAAAGAATGACGTCGTCCCTGTTATTCGAGTGGTTTATCATTTTGCCTATCAACATTTGCTCTCGGTCTCAAATTGGCTGTCCCATTGCCGTTATTTCTGCTAGTCTGTATCTTTACCTAATACGAATTAACAATTAAGTTCGGAAAAATCACGGCGAAGCGAGAAACGACAAAGTAAAACCCGGAACGTAATGAATTGAATTCCTGAATAAGTCATACCAAAGGGGTTTGACTTTCAAGGACTATTCATGAGGTGCCAATCGATGACAACGTGGACTGACCAACGGTCTGATAGGAAATCGAGACCAATCGGTCAGCACTGACCGTGTGGCAAACCAAAGCCTCTCGGAATTTCCAAATTTCACCGCTACACTCCGAGCAGCTGATTGGTCACTTTTAACTCCGTCAGATTTTAGGTGGCACAGTGAAGCTTGAACTTAGAGCGGTTACCAAGACACAATGGCACTAGACTCAAACGCACCCCATAGTGCGAGGTAACAGCTACGAATTGTCTACTATATTAACACAATATATTTAGCCAGTTTATAATGAAAATAAAATTTGTTCAGCCTAGGATACACAGTGCTCCACAAGACTTCTGATTACAGGATGAGCTCCTATCGACAGTCCTTATCATATGCTGGAAATACTGTCGTGATGTTGTTCACTACTCAACTTCTAGGCAGTCTTTAATTCCTTCGTGCACTACAGGTCCCTTTGTTGTTCTAGCTGTGTTTTAAAGTTCTCCTTACATTATTCATTTTGGTTGGGATCATAATCAATGTGGGGACCATGGATGAATCTCGATCCTGAGCCTTGTATAAAACTGCTCCCACTCCCTCCCAAGAAGATCGATCAATGTGTTGTGCCATCATCGTTCTGCCTAGGGTCGAACCATCGGCAACGGGCAACTCACTAATACACCAAAACAAGTTTTCTTGGTAATTTTTCTATCCAAATGCATCATTTTGTTGCATACGTCCAAAAGCTTTATGACTCGGCTTACGCTGTTCGTGTATTAAATGGTTCGCTGATTCACGTGTTCTCAATTCCGAATTGACAAGCCCTCCTAGGTAAACATGAGTTTACCCAGCTAAACAACTTGGTACCGGGGTCAAATTCGTTGCGCATACCTCATGGTCCATTCCTAACCTAGTCTGCGGTGGATTTTACAAAATAAGGACTCTAATATCAGCTTGTGGCCAACAGTACGCAGCAGGACCGAACAACTGCTTTTCCTGCCTAAGTTTTCAGAAGCAACTGAAATTTCTAACCACAAATTTTTGTTCGTTCCACCGTGGGTTCTAGTCTGTATTCGTACGTGTTGCCACAACCGTCGTCCTTCTGACGAAAGCACGTTATTAGTTGTTTAGTTTAACAAAAATCCTGGTTAATGGATTCAAAATCCAATGACTAGAATGTTACTGATCAAGTTACTTTGGTGACGAATGAGCCACCAGTTGTCGGCTTTGGTAATGTGTTTAGGAGACACCAAAAATGTCAACATTTTGAATGAGTTTTTGTTGGGACTCAGTGAATCAACAGAATATTTGTACAGAATGACGAAGAGCTTATTTATTTATTTATTTATTTACTCGTAAATGTAAATACTTTTGTTCAACAGGTTAACGATCACATGATCAAAGATCGTACGATCGTTCAATATCATTCCTATCC
>LUCM01007031.1:11647-22907 GCA_008360955.1 Fasciolopsis buskii
TCGACCTGGACCAAATCCGGCCTGTTGTTCGCGGATATTACTGTCGCGAATCGGAGAAAAACGGCGCAGCACTATCGAATCCAACATCTTTGTAACTATCAGAATTAAACTAATCCCACGATGATTGCTACAGTCACACCGTGTGCTCTTCTTGATAATGGATATAATCAGTAACTCTCCCCACGAAAATGGAACGCGCTCCTCGCTCTAAATATCACGGAGCAAGGAGGTGGGTGATTTCGCCAGAACTTCCCCACCCAATTTGAAGAGAATTGGAGGAAGTTCGTCGGGAGCGGCTGCTTTTCCCCTCTTCAGAAGTCAAATATTCAACTGCACTTCCACTTCCGTTGGTGGATCAAGTGACACCTCCCAAAAAGTCACAGCTGTAAACGTCGGACTAAATACGTTAGCGTTTGACAAGTTAAACTGATCCTTGAAATGTTCTGCTCAACGGTCCAGTCTTTCCTGTCTACAATGAATGAGCTCTCCAGTCCTGTTGCATACGAAACGAAGGATAAACTTTCAAGGATTTTAACTAAGGCAGCTTGATATAATACTTGGTACAGTGCGTGAACACTGAAAGCAGTTAAACGAAGACAACATCTAGACAACTAATGCATCTAATTTATTCCTGCCCTTCCGCATATTATACTACTGGTCATACGTACCGAGCCGCAATCATTGGTGGAATCTTGCGTGGTTCCTATGTTGGAAGAATGAAGGTTGGTAAGATTCCTCACACAAAATGTTGGAAGTATTTGAGGCAGGGACAATTCGTGGCTGCTCACACTGCAGCCAGAGCTTTATTGTGCGAACCCGAGTAGAACGATTTGATTGGAAATTCTGACCCACAAAAAAACGAGATTTCAATCCAGAAACGGGAACGTGACCATAAGCACTTGCGAGAAAGCATATTTGAGTCTGCAATGTGAGCGCTCACTGCGAATGAGGAGGAAACAAAAAAGGCGGAATCAATCTGAAGCTTACCATGGAAAATACCCAAAGCAGCTGACTGACTCTTATTAGGTTTCATTCAAAGTACACATGTGCTACGGGTCTGCACGGAGAATCAACTCTGGCAACAACGATGGGCTGGTTTTCCACGGTTCGCTCAACCTCAACATTGCATGATATAGCGCATTTTCATCGCAGTGGTTAGATTTTATAGTGGTAATGTTTTACATGGGAAGCGTAGGTATAATTAGGACTTAATGCGACGATCACACGATGCCCACGCACCGGTGAATATTCCGAATAGGTATACAACAGCTGTGTGTCGTATGATGAGTTGTTTCGTCGCACTCGAATTCAATTGACTGACCCAAATATTCAATGGAAGTGCAAAGTGAAGGAGCCATTTCATTTTGAGACAGTGGACCTAATTCCGTCGATGATAACAGTCCAGTGAAGTGCCGCGACTGCGAAGAGGAAGACCTACTTGCGCGTCCATCAAGGCGATACTGTCCGGCATAAAAGATTCTCCTTCCGATACCACCATAATTATCGCACAGAACGGGAAGTTTTTCGTTGATTACCCTAGCGATAAACAACATATGCATGCATTTATTTTTTCCGCATTCATGGATGCCAGAAATGTAAATAGAAACCCCTTTATGTCAATCCTTAGAAAGAACCAATGCGTTACACTTAAAAAAATCATCTCGCAGTGTGAACATAATTTGAACAATTCCAAAAACACAACGGACGAATCGCGCAATTAACTGGCACAAACATGTGACAATAGCAAAAAGAAAAAGAAAACAATTTTTCACAGTAGTCTATTAAAGGAGATTTGCAAAAAAACAGGATACGCCAGGAAAATTGTGCATTAGTAGACGATGTTGAATGGGAACGGTTGCCTCATTTAAAAGCTTCGTGGCTCCCCTTTCATACTGCAGCAAATGCTTTCGATACGATGTAAAAGGAAGATAGAAACAGACGCAAACAAGCAAAGAGACATAATAAGCCAACCATACAAGTTGAATGGATACGGGAAAGATGAAGCTTAAACAAAAGAAGAGGGATGCATGTGCACAAATGTAATTCTGTACAAACGAAGCACAAACAAACTAAAAGGATGACAGTAACATCAGTCTTCTCGTAATTGGGAATGAGAAGTGGTAAAAAATTATACAAAATCCCCGCACAAACAAGGGGGGAGGGATGATTCAGTCCAAACGTACTGTCCTCGTGTCACTTTGTTCTGAAGAAGCGTTTTCAACTGAATGGAAAGCTACATCACTCTGACTGTGCGGAGAATCAAGGCCAGGAGGAGGACTTTCGGTGGATTGTTTTAACCCAGGTGAATGTACGACATTGCAATTCACTGTAGGTCCCGTGACGTTTTCCTCCTCCATGAGTACGGGTTCCTCGTCGCCTTCAATTGCAAAATTTTCACTGGCATCTGACATGTCACCAGACTCTGCGTTTCCGAGATCCGATAAATGAGGACGACGACGCCCAGACTTTGCATTATTGGAGTCAAATGCGGATGTCTGTTTGGTCGTGGATACAAGACTGTTCATCACCGGGCGATCATTGCGACTAGAGGACCAATTCGAATGATTTTCTCTTTTTGTGACATCTCCATTATCGTCGTCTATGTCGGCATTATTCGATTTGTTCCTGTTAGCACTGAAAGCAACAAAACGACGGCGTGCAGCACTGGTCTCTTCAAACGTCATGTCCAGCTTCCGTTTGCGTCGCTTGATAATATCTAAAAATTGAAAAAAACGTTGAATGAAGTAGTGTATAGAAACAGGCCGGCTGAAAATTCATCTACGACCAGACAAGGATTGACAAATCTGGTCTTCCGGATCGACCGAAGACGCCAAATCCATTCATATTGAGACGTTAGTCGCTATTCCTATTTGGAGGTAGATATCTATGCACAAGAATAAACTCTCAAAAATGATTAGCAGATAAATGAAACACAATCGTCTAGTATCAATGAAAAGGAGACTGCAAGTCGTTCAATTACATGACAAAGATTACAGATGAGTAGAAAACTCATGTAAGCGTCAAAACTAAACGGTGTGACACAGATCTTCGGGTAGGGTGCCAAATTCTTGAAAAGTGAACCCATTAGCACCTACCAAAAAGACGATGCAGCAGACGAGAGAACTAGGATGCTATTTATTATGATAAAGGCCGCAAATTAAAATATACAAATCACAAATGACAGTCATTCAACACAAGCACGAAACAATGAGCCTAAAGATCCCATCCACTGGGGCAATCTGGGACCGCACTAGGAACTAGGAGTTAGGAGTAACAGAAGACAGGGATATGGGAATCCAGGTGGTGCAGGCGAATTTCTGCCCATCGGGTAGATCCTCATGATTCCTCATTTGTTGAAAAACACTAGATATCAGAACTGGACTATTCCAATATCCCAGTCCCAGTCCATTGAAGACACCGTCAATAGTAACTGTAGTTTTCTTGCGCGAATAAATCATTTGATACTTCTTGCTGTTACTTTGCAACATAACCTACACTGTTGCCTGTTGAACTGCTGAATTGGGCAACAACGACACTTTGGTGGACCGCAACCTGTTTTTCACGCCTTTATAAGTGTCTATTACCTATCATTCTATACTGTTATCTCGTCAATTTCGCGCACTCGCTAAGGATCGCTTTCATCACTCCCCGCGGAGACTAAATTGTCTGTTTATTCTCTTGCTATTTACTCAGCCTACCACAGCATCTAGGCATTCATGCACTTACGCAACGACTGCCCCTCGAACTTCCACCCTTTCCCTCTCCCGCTCTCCCGCCCTCCCTTCTCTCCCTCTCTCTCTCTCTCTCTCCCGCCCTCCCTCCCTCTCTCTCCCTCTCTCGCTCTCTCTTAGTCAGTCACACATATCGACCCGGTTCACGTAAAAATTTCTTTCCTGTGAGTTGTTTTTGTACTGAAAATCCGTTATTCTGTCTACGATGACACTTTTCCTTCAATTAGCAACCTGTTTTGTTTGGTAAGTTATTACCTTTTGACGGTATTTTTTATCCATAAGACCATCTGTACACCAATGTTAAAGCCTGATTAAAAGTGCTAACGCCAGTAACGTAGAGAATGAGAACCATTAAGCCACTTCTCAATTCACTCCGGAATTGGCATAAAAATTCCAGTGAGCAACTTCAGCGAAAAAGGTCAATTGGGATAGCTATTGTTGAATTTCAAAATACACGCAGCCTACCAGATAAAACATTTTGTGGACCACTGCATACAAATTTCCACCCATAAATATTTGCAGTGAGCGGTAAAAAAGAGTGAATGTCACTCCGGCGGTACGGGAACAGAACATATTTAGTTAAATACTTCGGCGTAATTTCCACGGAAAAAGCAAAGATAATGACAAAAACGTCCACCATTTTACTGGGCCTAGTCAGTAGGATGAACAGGGAGAGGGACCGGGAGAATAAAATCTAAGATCATAAAAGGCGAGGTGGGTTGACGTTTACGGCGATAATCAATTATGGCCTAGATCCAAGGTGACCTTTTTAACGTACACTGTGGTAAATGATCAAATCAGCAACTTGATCATCGCCGCTTGTGCTTATGTGTTAAAAAAACATTAAATATATCCCACCACTTCAACAACGAATTATTGTACCTTCAGTCAGTTAACCCTGCAAAAAAATCGATGTCGATTTTATCGCATAAGCACGCGAGTAATTAAAGCACAGTGTAAACTTCAGAACTGAGAGGAAAACGACGCAACGAGTGAGTGTACCAAGACGCATCTCTTTCGGTGATCTCTAAGGAAGGCGATCAGTGTAAGCCTTAGTCCCATTAAAATCGCCTAAACAGGTGAGTTGAAAAAAAAACGAAATAGTTTTTTCATAAGGAATTCGTGAAGAACGAGCGTACGGACAGGTTTCCATGGCAATCAATCCCCCAAATATAAAACGTACCTCGAATAACTATAGCGGTCTCCTCAGTGCGACGTCTCGACTCATCGTTCTGCACTTTGGGCTGGAAAAATATATGTGGGGATACTTCGGTACGACAGAATCCGATCATTTTTTCCATTTCGCTCTTCCACATTTCGAACTAAGTAATGGAGAGAAAGGCAACAAAGATGACTTGTAGTAAACAGCAAACAGACAACACAGTCTGTTTAGAAAACCCGGAAGCATTCGAGAGGAATTCACAATTGATATTTGCAATCAAGATGACGATCAAAATTGGAATTAACGGAGTCAGCGATAAGGGATGTGCTCGTGTTTTTCAATCTACTGTTTTCTTACTGATTATTAGTCAGTAATCAGACTGTATTCCGGAAGATTTTCGGATAACCCAAAGAATCGGAATGCTACCGGCGGAAGAAAACCAGTCTGTTTCTCCGTGTGTAATGCTGTTAGTGTCGCAAAAAGTAGTTGATCGTGAAAGTCAAAATTTCGAGGATGCAAGTTCGTGCGTCTACCATGCACCGTGCATTGTGCATGCTCCATGATATGCAAACACAATGACCAGAATATTCCGCGATGAGTTTTTTCACATTTTTACAGGGTGATGAGTGTAAATTCACTTTTGTTGCCTATTTTAATTTTTACCTTTACGTATTTTGGCTGAAATGTGACATTATCTTTTGTACGCCAAATTCAATACAAAACAATTTTTTGGGAAGCACGAAAAGCTTCGGTGGCTAACCTTGAACTTTAGGTATTCGTTTAGCAATCGACAATTCTGGATGGAGTTTCCCACCAATCAGGGACTGAAAAATCCCAACGTGAAATCATCGCTCCCTAAATCATGGATATTGAGGTCACATGCTTCAATTAAGCAATCCGGAAAGGGCAATCCTGTTTAGACTAATCGAACTAAGCGTGTGTCTCTAACTCATCTACTAAACAAAACAACAGATGGTTTAATGAGTGTCACCTTTGCACCTTCATCACTTCCCTTAAGAGCTCTCGGGTTCTCCGTGATGTGACAAGAATTCAGGAAGAGAAAGATTACGGGAGGCAAATTTGATAGCCATTGACCGGTTTGACCAAGGAATTCCTGTATCACTGGCCAGCCGCTGATCTCCCTCCAGCCACGTAACAGTTATGAACTACTGATGAAGACTAAAACTACCAACTCACTGGGATGATGATACGCAACTTGATCGAAAAAGAACAAAAATTTTCACGGGCAAATGCCTCCGCAGATGAGAGCGACCGGTCATGTTCGTCAACAGATCATATGCTTGTGATAAGTATAGTGTGGGGATGCTTACCAGACGAGGTCATAAATTATCATGGTAACACCGCAAGTTGATCTGTTGTAGCGCCTGTCGTATCCCCAAAGACCTATCCGAAGAAACAGTTACTCCTAACAGATAAATCCACAAAGACCACACAAAGTTAACACCAAAACGGGTTTTTAAAAGGGAAAATAATTCTCTCCACAAATCGATGCTGAAGAGAGTAATTGTTATTTTTGATCCTCTTCGTCTAATTCTCGGAGACAACCGAGAATTTCTCCTAGTTTGAATTACGCGCTTATGGGTTTTAAGAGAAATTAGACGATATTCAAATGCAAGATAGCGCTACGTTTCGATTTACAGGGTCACACCAGTTTCCATATAAACAGCTGGGCACTCGTACATTCACCTTTGGTCGGGCATAAGACACACAACTGACCTGTAGGTCCTTTATGCGTTCTTCCTCTCGCGTCCTAGTCCTGTCGGCTAATGCTATTAGTATTTGAGTTGTATTTTCAATGGATTACTAATCGACTGATATTCGGTTGGGGGCCCTAACGTGGGTAACTTTTAGCTCTGCAAAATCAAATCTCCGACCATTGAAAACCGTACTCCAACGGATTGAAAGAATTGTAAAAAGACAATCCCAGACAAAAGAATGCTGCCCCACTGTCGTTAACTCCAGCAGCTTTGGTCAGTCGTCATGATTATGGCCCAATCCCACCGCATTTAATCGAACGAGCACGATCAAATTCCCTCTGACCGGTTAACAAGACTGTTTCTTTTGTCATTATCAAACGGCTTACATAGGTCCGCACAAGTCAAAGCTCATTTGTTGAATGACCCAGTCTAACGGGCTCCTTGTCTCTTTTTTGGCCTTCTTAGTGAACACTGTTCCCATTCACCTCTCAGTTTACCACAAAAATCATATCACTTTCTTTGTTCCGATATTTGTGCAAATGGCTGCTTTCTCATTCTACTCCCAGGCTTGCATTAGATCGAATCTTTGGATATTGTGTCGTTCACCTGTGTCTAAACGGGCTTTTCGGTCGGTCCTGTTTCCCAGAAGTAATTCGGACTCAGTCATATGATTCATCGTATCGAAACAAAACATCCTTGGACTCCAGGCATCAGCTTTCGGCCTCACCCTATAGCTGGAGTGCCCAAAGAACCTATTCTACGGTGTGGGCACTGCAAAATATGTATTGCCCAAATAGCTCAACTATCCCACTCGAGCAGTGCTGGAATCGCCGGCTTGTCGTAGTCCAAGTTTTGATTATGAACGTTTGAATATTTATAACCACTATGTTGTCATATGTACCATTTCTCATCATGTTTCGTGGATTTTGCACGATATCTCACAAACCATTTTATCAGATGCATTATGCATGGATGTGGTGGAGAGAGGGTGCCCCACAGCCCTTAGGGCTATTATAATGTAAACTTCTCAGAACTCATCTTTCCAAAAAATGTCTCGTAGTAGCGTACTATCACCCTCTCTATCGCTCAGAAAACAGGAACGTTTGTTAGCCCTGTGTTCAGATCATCAATTGTTTCTCAACAAAACGAACTTCAGATACTCCAATCGCCGACAGTTTGCTGTAACTTATACGAGCTACCCGTAGGAAAGCACTGGGTACATACCAAATAATCTGTGAAGCTGACGGCTCGACTATCCACAATCACCACCGACGACTTCTACTCTGGACGGAGCATTATGAACCACGATTTAATCGCCTTCCATCATCAGCTTCTTCTATAGCTACTTCTGCACGTTCCCCATAATCTGTTTCAACAGATACATTCTCTGAAGCTTTAGTTGAGTACGATGGCTGCATCAAACGAGCAACGACGAGGTGCGGTGCATAGTGTTGAGCGCAGACAATTGTCCACTGATCAAGACAATCACTTTACGTTGTCCTCGATGGCTTGGACACGTATTACGCAGGCCTGACCACCATCTACCTTTTCGAGCTTCTTTCGCACGTACTGAGCGAGGCTGTCAGAAGCGACGCCGCAATCAAGTTGAATTGGATTAAAAGCAGGGAGAAGTTACCTTCGACATCGCTTAGTTCTTCTCGTCTTCTCGAATGACGCCTAAAGGGTGACGACTGTCGTTGTTTAAAGACCCCGAGAGGTATGACTCAGCATGAAAGTCAGTGGCGCGTGTGTACTGGAAGATTTGTACGTAGAACTTGTTTCCGTAAAAACTAACACGGAAATCAAAACGGACATACCTCAGAAAGTTAAAGGTAAGAAACACAAAAAGTCCTTTTTAACAGTTTACTGTTTTTCCCCTTTGCACCCGCTTTCTAGTTAGCCGTCCCACCTTAACATTGTCTTTACTTCGCATCCCATGACACATATTGTGTACATATAAATCTGCCGTAACTACTGAATAAACTCACCCCTTTAGCTATGCGCATTTTTTCTTGGAGTAATGCAACCTCTAGTTGTTGCTCTCGCCGTGCACGGAACAAATCAGCTCGTTCACGCCGCAAAACTTCCCGTTCTTCCACAGCACGGGCCTCAAGTTTGGCGTCAATCTCACGGCGTTTTGCCATTTGAGGTTTGGTTACAGCAGCAGCAGATTCGGCACGAAATTGATTTAAAGTACCTTGCAAAATTCCCAGCATGCGGCGACCACTGAAATTACATTGAAACGAAAATTGGTAAAATAATGTCACTATGATGCAAAGGAAAGTCTGTTCACTCATCACCAGTGCTAAATACCTGACATTCTGACTAATGGAAGCCTTGTATAAAATTACCTTTTTTACCTGTTTTAAAAGGTTTCCCAGAGCATAAAAGTTACGCTGATATATTATTAATGAGTTTCACGTCGAACTTGCACGATCATACGCATCAGTGGCAGAATTCAGATTGGTTGCTTGGTGAGACAGATGTCGAATTTGGTAAATGTAAGTTGGGTAAAGAGTTCGGGATAGTAACAAAGTTTAGTGGTTAGGGATGAGATAGTGTTTTTGCATAGCACGTGTTTAGATTACGTAGCACGTTGGTGATTCGTGCACCTACTCTGTTATCAGCCCCTGGCCATGGAAGTCTAAACGATCGCAAGAATTTAAGTAGGGCGTAGATTTGGTCTTGGAACACTGATTGTTATCACGTTTGAGGTTGTCGGTGTCATCAATCTAACTCACCGCGTTTACGAAAATAATGACCGACAGAAAACGCTGAGCTGTTTCGCACAGCACGTCTGATTTCTGCCAGCTAAGATGGCCCTATTTCTGTGGAATAGCCAATGTGATTGGTATTTTTAGAGCCTGGGAAGTTGTTTCGTCGTGTATATTTAATAATTTAATAATTCCTGCTTTCCATATTCCTTCATCTTCTAATTTCGATCATTAATGAGCCGATGATGTGCATCATTTTCAAGAAATGGGCTGTGGCGAACAGAGGGATGCCAAGTGGGGAAGTTAACTAGCGGTGGAATGATTCGGACTCGTGACCTTCACGTCCGAACGCCACGACATTATCCGCTTGACCGCCGCCGTTCACCAAGAAAGTGGCAGCGGTGACGGCGGATTTTACTGAGCAACAGAGAAGTCCGATAACCTTTCATTCGAGGTGTCCCACCTGAATGGAAACTTGACGGGTAAGGCTTTCTTCACCGAGGTAACTGTGATGTGCATATTTCCAGAATGGTTTTCTTATCGTCAAATCTCTCGAGGTAAGTGATTTATGTTCAGAATGTCGTGCACACTAGCTAGTTGTCCCTATCGTACTTTCAGTGCATATTCGTCTTGTTTTAGATGCTGAGCAGCTCATTAAATTACTTTTACAGCTTAAAGGAACGAAAATATGAAAATGCGCACGTTATCCTTTGGATCGAGTCAACAGTATATCAAGAAAGAGGAGTCAATGGACTTCTAGGGTATGATTCCATAGTGAATGGGGTAAAATTTCGTGAAGAGTGAACTCACGTCGAACTTTCATCATCTACATGAGAAATATTGCCCATTTTGACTTATTATTGTGTTCACCAACAATCTTTCTAAATTAGCAACAAAGACATCGGTTAAAATTGGTCCAGCTAACAAAGCCATGACAACGGCGTGTCTCTATCAACAGTAGACTTTGGAAAAACAGTGTGCATTAAATAAGCATCGCAGCAGAGGTTTTCGGAAGATATTCCGCAGAAATGCCTATTGTGACATTACTCATTTCAACAGAGATCCAGAAGTAGTTATTCGTTCCAGTTAGAAGAATAATTTCAAAGAGGTGTCAGAAGATGAGGACAGTTTTTGATTGCTGCATCCGCATCGGCCAGAGATGTAAAAAGCCGGAAATGAAAGATTGAAAGGAGTTGCAATAACTTTTTATGCACGGTCTCTTCCAGTTCTGTAAAACATCCAGAAGTGGCGCGAAGACCTAAGAATTCCTTGAAACGAACGGCTGAACTAAGTGGACACGATTATGGGATTTTGCTAAAACATATCCGCACAGCAATAAACAGCATAACAAACCTCACTGATTGGTGCCTTTTCCAAAAGGGTACATACGACTACAAGAAAAGTGAATATCCAGGGACAGCAGAAAGTGGACCGAAAAACAATGGGAGAAGATGAGAACGCTGCGTTGGACAACATAGAGAACGCTGTCACAACGAGACTACACCTTGACGTGGTGTGACGGCTTGCGTGCCTCCATGATCCAACGAACTATACACGATGGCACATCGCAAGCCGAAGATACAATCATGCTTGGAACGTCAATGGGTAGAGGCTCGAAGAAGTGATCTCCTGGTCCTCCAACTCGGGGGTTGATCTGAGTTAGCAGCTCAGTCGGAAAAACGAGTGAAAGACTAACTGATCCAAGCTGTACCCCGCTGCCTTGCGGTCAGGTTCTTGTCAGAACCAAAGGCGTTGGTTGAGAACCCTAGTCGTTCTTCTGCCTAGCGATTGGACTCCCTAGCAGTACCCGTCAATTATTCCCCATGAGTTACACGCCTACAAATAATTCCACACTGCATCGGTCGTCGCGAAGGATAATCAGGACCGCGATGCCCATTGCATCGAGCGCAGGTGGGGTGGGTAGTGATAAGTATC
>LUCM01007032.1:0-11800 GCA_008360955.1 Fasciolopsis buskii
GAATCTTTAGGTAGTGTACATCTATATGTGAGTATTTCGCTCTTATCGGCAGAGAAGCTCATCATCCAGGAGGTACACCAGTCGTCTGAGGCAGACGAATCGGCGCAAATGTCTCTAACCGCAGTAATAACCTCATTTGATTTAAGACGTAAAGCTGATTTTATATTATCAGCAAACAGGAAAAGGACGCCGTGAGATGTTGATTCTAGTGCATCATTCATGTACATTAGGAATAGCAGGGGACCAAGTATGCTGCTCTGTATGATGCCACTAGTAACAGGTCTGGGATTGGAAGTAATGCCGTCGGTAGGGACCACCTGTGATCTTTGGGTTAGACAAGACGCGAGCCAAGATAGAAGAGGATCAGTGATGCCAAAGGAGCTTGCTTTGGAGAAAAGGTGCGGATATGTTCGAAGGGTTTCGCTGTCAGTGAATGGACGGCGAACACCTGACAACGAAACTTTAAGTGCAGTTTTAACTTGGGTGGGAAGAACACTGCATAACCGTTCACTAGTTTCGGCAGCCCCAGCGATATCACTCTGAGCTTTAATCCCTAACGACCTCTTATCATTAAGGTGCAGCAGTGGCTTCGCGGAATCCATTACTCTTCGCGAGCCATATCTCAGCAAACGAAAGCAAGGAGTTTAATTGGCCAAAGTCTTTTGGATTAGGTGGTAGAGAGAACACACGACAATTCCGTAAGCCAGACAAAGTAGACATGAACCGGGAAGCCATTTGGGACAGGTAATATGGTGGGGGTCTCCGACGAGCACGTCCAAATCAGCTCGTGGGCACTCGGCTTATTGGAGCAGGTGATTACCTGTTCCGACGGACTTGCGAGAACGGTTGGAGTTAGAGCAACTGGTGGAATGCTGACTTGCGATGTGTTGCACATTTCTCCTGGAAGGAAAGGAATAAGCGGATAGCACAGCAGTTTCCGAAATCTTCTATATCTATGATACCCCACAACGAGCCAAAGAATCATATGCCCGTCGCAATACACTTGAACCTCGAAGTTGCATACTGTCAGCCAATATCCGGACAACTCGATGTTTATCATTCGTTAACCACGTGGCATGTTTTATTTTACAAATGTGATCATGCATTCTCACCCGCATCCGTACCTGAACATACTGTATCGCTTCTGTAGCGCACGTTTCCGGGACTTCATCTGCTGTTTACCTTATGGATAAGCTGTAAGTAGAACAAGAGTCACTAAATTGACAAAGGCAAAACCGATTCGGTGACCAGTGTTTCACAAGCTAGTCTTCAAGTAATTTTGAAAGGGCAGTGCATTAACAGAGGGGATTAAGTAGGTAGAGGTTTCTCTATGGCCGAGTTTCTAGCCACCAACTTCCTTGGTTCGAATGGGATCTGGTGGGCGGTGCAAAGCACGGCTGAGGTAATCCCTGCAAACAAACACCTTTCATATCAGATTTCATGAAATCCTTCCCATGAAAATGGCCTTGGCCCTTCAGCTTATGTATGTTTTGTTCGCGTAAATGTGTTTATCCTGAACCTCCGCACAATTTCAACACTAACCATCTTGAAACGTGGTCCGAGCGCGTATTTCTGTGCTGCGACATCTGCTCTTGTTTTATGTCTTTCCCATAACACATTCAGTTTTGTCTTTACTTGCATATTAACTCACTTTATACTCGAGTATCGTAGATTTTACGGAAAAATTGTGTTTTGGTTTTTGGACTCGATTGTGGCTACACAACATCCAGACCACGTGGTCCCTGTAACCACCTTCAAGTTTTTCTCACTCGGCTAGCAAATGACGGGCAAATTTGTCTTCGGTCGACAGGCCATTTTTGGCCGCAGGCAATACCAGTGGCCTCAGCACGAAACTACGGAATACACCAAAGCCGGCTTCTGGTGGACAAAGCCGTCATTCATCTACCCTCGCAAAGAACCAGCGATTCAGAAGATGGTCTACAAGTTATTCTGTGGCGCAGAGTGCTGCTCTTAGGGTCCCCAGTTTGGAAATCAGCGGCTTTTTATCTTTTATATCGTATGTTTTACTTTCTTCAATAATAAAATAACAATGTGCATCATTTTTCAGGAAGGAGACCATGGCCTACAGAAGGCTGTCGAATAGGGAAGTTGACCGGCGGTGGGAAGATTCGAACCTACAATTTTTGCATCATAATGCCACTACCGCGCCCGCTTGACCACCGCCAGCCCGTGGTTATCCGAGTCGAGGGTCCCATAAGATACGGCTATCATATTTCTACTGTATCCCTCCGTGCGTTCTGGGGGTTACTTCTTGAAGGAACGAAGGAACATTTGCCTAAAGCAACCTGCTGCTGACATGAACGCTCTGGCTTTGGCTGACTGAACCATTCCTGCTCGGGTTTCTACTGACTTTGTCCTGAAAGCGCCGTCCCATTACTTTGAGCCATGTTATTAGCTGGCTTGCTAGACGGCAGCTGATTTTGTCATCCCTACTCCATCCTGTGTGAACCGGTACCGTTTCCGCCACCCTTTGTTGCTAGGTTAAGCAGAGATGCTAGGTGGAGTGCACCAATTTCCGGTGTCAGGCTCCAAATGGCTGTGTGATTGCCCGGGCCTGCTGTCCTATAGGTGCTACTTCATGCAGTACGGAAGCCAATTCTATTGTCGCAGGTGCTAGATTCCCCGTTGTTTCTGCTGTAGGATTCAACAGGGATTCTGTTTTACTTTTCGCTGCTGCAGTCTTATCTTATGTCTTGATGGCTGCATTGCCCACCGCAACTCGCAAATTCCCACTGGATTGAACTAGGGTAAAATGCGCACCTGAATTCCTTTTGGCCTTGTAGGCTATGTGAATTCCATTGCCCCTGGCATCTTCTGTGAGTCTTCTTTGCAACGTCGTAGGCTATTCTAGGCCCCAATTACCTCCAGTACAGCTGTCAGGCGCGATATTCCTTCTGCTGCGTTTTCCTCCACCGTGCTTTTCTAATCACCCCTTAACATCAGAGTGGTTTCAATTGTCGAATTGCCCACTCCAACAAGATAAGCTCTTCCGTTAGGCTCAGCGGCATCAAAGAGATGCGTTTCCAAGCCAGTTGGCGTTCCCGCCAATAATGTAAGGCTTCGGCATCGCTGAGCATGCCCGAAGCAGTGGTGTTCTTAAGCAGCATTCATCACTTCAATGTCATACACAAGCCGGATCACCATTGCCTCCATCTGGTGCCGTTGCCCTAAATCGGTGATGTTATACTCGTGCTTCAATACTGCGAGATTCAAGGCTGATAGTACATGACCGCTCCTCGACCTGGTTGGTGGGTGGATGCCTAACGCAATGGCCTTCTGCATACGCCCAAGCGTTTTGCGCCCAAAATTTTGTCTACCGGCCAATTCCGTCTGCAAACAACCGCGGGGGTATTAGGGTCCCCCACCAGTGAAACGTCCGCATGTATTAATGCTTCTACTCAAATAGCCGAGAGGTTGATAGTTCTACCCTCTTGGTGCTGCCAGGCTCCTTCAGATATAGAGAAATTTAATCATTCATCGTGGCAGGGTACCCGCGGCCGAAACTCCGCAAATGCAAGGAGAGCTGGATAATGTTCCCTAGAGTTGCGGAAGATGGTGATCAATGAACAGGATGACTGCACTTCTCATCCTATCGTCTTTCATATTTCGTCCGTATCTGTGATCATCATGTGCACTTTATAGCTCCACCTGTGCATTTTCTTTAGGCCAAGTGTCTGTCGCTGTGAAGCCATCCATTTCAACTGGTTTCTCGCAAATTTCTGTACAAGTCTTAAAAGCACTAAAGACGTTGCTTTAGAGGGAAAAGGTCATGCATACTTGGAAATCATTGGGCTTACGGGACTAGATACCCAACAGTGCTTCAAAAAATTCAACCGCGACACAGCCTCCTGCATTAGTAACCTTATCAGAGACATCGTGAGTGCTTATGCCTGTTGGGTTTTTCAATATTCTGAACGCTTAGGCTGAACCAATCAGTTTTCATTCGCATCAGAAGGGGCCAGTTGCCTACCGCTTATCCTCGTCTATCCCGTCTAGTTGGCTTTCACTCCTACGGGTAGCTAACCGCTGCACCTTTTCAGATGGACATCTTTGCTGAGAAATGTCGCTGAATCCTGGATGCACTAGTCTACTTCCGGTTTAATGATATTCATGTAAAGCGATACTAACTCGTCCGATTTCCTTCACAAAAAGGCTGGCCACGATCGATGATGCACGGTTCTGGCTTGGTAAGCCGTCGGCTCTCGGTGACCAACCCAATTAAAATCTCATGTCATCGCCCCCACATGGTCTTCTTCTCTGTTGGTTACTTCGAATGCGAACGACCTTCTTTCCCCCCGAGGATTTAGTCGGGAAATGGTTTTTGTTCGCAATGTGAACTACAGTGCACCTGAAGTTCCTTTGAAATCAGACTTCGGAAAGTCCTGGCGAGGGTCCGTATTCACCACTCGTTTGTGAGGCCAACAAACCAGTCCGGAAGCTTAAATTTTCAAGAGCAGTAGTCGAAACTTTTCCCGCTTCCACCTGAGCCTTGATATTACCCAAGAAATTCAACATTCGACAAACAATCAATTCAGGGACTACTGCTGCACATCGCACACTAGAAGATTATTCAGTAGGAGCTTCCGGGCACATTCTTTCTACATTTTTCTTGGACCCTTCAATGGGGTGCCGGTGATATTTAAAATTCGGTAGTTCTGCTACTGAACCCCGAATGCACTGCATATAATGCCACTATTGTTTCTGCTTCCTCATCTGACGTCCGTCTACTCTGAGTTATGTGAACGCCGTGTCGTTTACAGGCACAGTAACACCTACACACTTACTCCCCGGAAGAAATGAAAAGATGGCTGAATGTGGACTATCTTCCCCAAATGCCCCAATCGAATTTAATCCTTCTGTTACCCACATGATGTCAACTTTGGTCAATAGGATTTCAGGACCGAGTGTGTTTTACTGTTGCCCGACGTCCAGCGCATACGCATAAGCCGAAGGCGTAGGTAGCACCCCGTGGATTCTCATGAAAGTTGTACAGCCAACCTTGAACTTTACTTGTCCAGTCTCAGTTTCGTTATGAGTATTTGGCTTGCTACCCTGAGGACGATCTTGTCGAATAGGCCACGAAATAAAGCAACTTATTCGAGAGACTTCTCTGCAAACAAACGTTTGAGCAAATTTTCGGGTCAAACGTGCCGTGAAGCGGAAGTACGTGTTCAGCCTGAAACCGTTGAGGATCATTTTACAATACAATTTAGTTCAAATACTGGTCACTGTGCTCCTCTGAACCACTATCTGTTTTCGGATCACATTAATCGACTAGTGCATTTATGTAAGCTTCCATTTATTGATTTTGTAAATTTAGCAGCCCAAATACAGCTGAGCCTTCAATCTTTGCAGAAAATTCCTGCTTTCTCCCTCACACCCCACCCCGTGGTTTGCGTGAACAGGGGCGACGTTCCTCACCCCTCATATTTGTTCCTTGTCCCAAGGTTGGCCCGATCGGCATCTTGATGCTGAAGCTTGTCGACACCAGATTCTGTAAAAAATTCGCGCGAAAAGTGCGAGAGCCACTTGATGAGGCCCGCTCCGGTCACTAGCTATGAATCAGCCACCCCAATCCATATTTTAGGCCGGTCCGATTTCATGAGGTTCCTGGTCAAAACTGGTACCGAAAAGTGTTATCCCTGTTCCACGAGGGACAGTACAGTCTACGCCACTTTGCACTCATCCCGCAAGCAAGCAACCTTTCATCCAGAGGCGTTTACGGCCAAATACGACTAGCTTTTGGCCTAGGCTTGAACGAACTTTTCCCTGCTTTTCCGTACTTACTGACATTTTTCAGCCAACCACTAGAATCATCCGTCATGCAGCTTTTGTTCTAAGTGTCATTCAAAATATTTCGTACTTGTAAACGAAGCCACATTTCCAAAATGTTTGGCTTACATTAACATGTCTGCCCGGGCAGTGACATTCAAGCTACCGACTTCTCTATTATAGCTGAAATCGAAAATGGAACTACAAAACCATGAAGGCCTTAAAAACAGGACCCCAAACTAAACAATTTTCGGGGGGATCTCTGCAGGCGGAGTGGAATTTGAAAGTATTATAAAACAGAATTAATCACCCATCAATCGGCTTGTGGACATTTTCAGTCTGCATGTCACTGTAAGGCCACTGGCTTCCGTGTGGCGATTAAGGTGTACTTAAGAATGCAACTGTTTCTGGTCAATACCCATCCAAGTGCGTTCAATTTTCCGCGGATTTCCTGTGAGTTGTAGGGTTTTTTGAAAGCTCAATCTAGTGAAGGCTTTCTGCCAAATCCCCGGGCACCGGTTATGTTGCAATACACGCCCACTGCGTCAGACCCGGAAAATGATCCCAACAATAAGTTTCCTCTTTTTTCGGGTCGTGGACAAAAATGTCACCAAAGACTTCATAAAAAGAGAGAATAGATATTTTTGTGGATTTCAGGCCCATCAGATTCCAGTCTGATAAGACGCCGCTACAAGAGGAATTACCGAGTTTTCTTAGTGTGGCATCAGTTCATAAGGATAGCACAACCCTGTTTCTCTTCAGCCACATGAAGCTAACCCTTGCAGTTCAGCTGTGCACAACGCCAGCCACAAAAGGTTAACGTAAATCTGCTGACTTGGACGCTTGGAATTCATTCCTGCTGCAAACCCCTAAGAAACGCCAGCATTCCTCGAAGTCCCCCACGGGGTCCACGGCAGTTCGAGATCAGATAACTCCAGGTTGCACAGCAAACAATCCACCGGAAGTCCAAGGTCCAACACGGTCCAGCCGGATACCCAATGGTCTGTCCCCTTAGTCTCCCGACTTGGCTCGGCACACAGCTTGTCATGGTTTGCCCATATCATGTTTAAATCAAGTGCCACAAAAACGCAATCCCAATGCCATTTGCATTGACGAAGTTCACAAATGGCTTTGGAAAAGTCAGCCACGTTCATCCCATGATAAAAATAATATTTTATTTCTTGAACAGTACCAAGAAATGCAGTGCGCATGAGCATGACGTGTATTGATAGTGGCATAATTGTAATCACCTGGCAAATGTATTATGTCTACAACCCTCAGAAAGCTTATCGCAAGCTTTGATGTTGTTTCTAGTATGCTTGCATAATGAGTTGATCTTTCACGATAGTCATTAGCAGTCTCAATGAAAAAGCTCGCCAGAGATGAAACATGACAAGTTACAGAGGAATATTCGATTAAGAAGCTTATTGCATTTGTGACATACACACACATTTTATTAGAGGTCACACTGAAAGCCCAGTGTACGGTCTGCACCTATTAGCCAGGATTTTTTGTACCACTGTACAAAAGTTGAAGGACTTACATCTAAGGTTGCATAACATTTCAAGCTTATTTGACGAAACCATGATAAAAATGACATCTAACACGAAATTTACCATCAAAATTATTCGAATTAGAAAATTTTGCACGGCACCTACTCACCAAACTCGACTAGTCATGCAATTAAGTCCTGTTTACCTCGAGAAATGTAAGTGGTGGTTGCCCCAGGCAACAAGCACTAGAATGTGCTGCATATGGCAAATAATCTCAGAAATATAGTCTATGTTTGCCCCTTTTTTAATTTATCTACTGAGTGTGACGCGCACGTTGACAGGGAATCGACCTGGTTTACCAAATATAAAAAACAAGCACTCACACGCAAACGTTGGGGAGCCTGTAAAATTGTTAACACTGCGTACCTCAGGACATATGTTTCGTCAGAGCACAAATGGTAACTAATTTCTGCATGAGGTATATGAGTGCAACGGAGACTTCTCGTCCGTATTGTTAGGTGTCATTTTAACGCATTTCGTAGACAGCTATATACACGCAGCGAACCGAAAAGGACCGATAACGTCACCGGAACGTCCCTTAGGTGGCATGCATTCAGAATGTTGGGACTTAACTCGAAATGCATTTGGTGGAATGGATATCGCATGACAAGAAAACCGCAACAACTCAGGGAGCGGAAACCCGAAGGCAAATTATCGCGGAATGCATTGTCTGGTGAGTAACATAATAAACGGACACCAGAAGTATAAAAATGATAAATTTGGAAGTACAGCCATAGGGCAATGAAGACCGCCATATGGGACAGAAATTAATCCATGTGGTTTGTTTCTGGCAGTTTTGATTTCCTTAATCTCAGCTAGCTCCAGTGATAAGGGGTTGGAAAAAGGAAAAGAGAAATCAAAATCGAACCAGGCAGTGTATGGTGGACTCGTGTGGCAAACACTTGCCACGAGCACACGTATTTTGCCAAATTTCGCACAGCAGAATAGAAGTTCATGGGAAATGACGGTTTCCAGCCATCTTCCAATGTTAAGATGCATTTTGAGCGTCAGTTGATAACAAATGCCAATAAAAATACTTCCTCGTGAGTCCGCTTTGTATGATTTTGGCCTGAGAACTTTAGGAAGCAGCAAGATGAATCAAGTGCAAAAATGACGCACCTGGATTTAGGGACTAGGGTGCTGTTTACCCCAATAATGCTAGTGGGTGGGGCTGACTGAGTGCTGGTCACCCAACCTGAAAAACACCTTTAAGGAGTGCAAACAGGAGGTGCAACCCACCAACCTATCTGCACCCGCACATTACTGCAGCCGAGTGAAATGAAATGACACGCAAGCAATACAGCTATTTGCTCTGAGGTTAGCACCTTTATATGTCATCTTGCAGGTCGAAAAACCAGTCGAGTTCCTAATATAACGATGCTTTATCCACTGTCGGAAGGTTTGATTTTATGCCATTTACCCCTCTATTCCCCTCCGCCCGCTGGGCCGCTTCCTCTCGCCACTTTGCCAACTTCTACCAACTATCCGGTTTTGAACCAAAGTACACATCTTTTCCTCACTCACTCCTGACAAAATACGGTCCTATAGTGTGGTGCGCCCCTAGAGAGCTATAACCACCCACTCAATATTAGTGTGTTGCCATCAACCCAGGAGTACTCTGATCGATAAGTAGATTCGCTAGATCCTCACGCAACCAGTTATGTAAACTCACATCTTCCTCCCCACCCATCGAAAACATTGCTGACCGCATTGACGGCGGCGTACGAATGACTATCCAAACTCTCAACCATCCGCATATTTGACTATCCTTCAAGCTGTTGCCCACAGATGCCCTTTCTATCATGAATAAAAAACGTTCCATAAACTCACACCCTAATAAAAGGTTGAAACTGCACTCCAATGACCAAAACGTGGCTTGCAGACTCATCTTGCAAGAACGCAACTGATATAGCTGGTCGTTATCGCTTCTTCGAAAACAGAGCCCGCTAGCAAGAAGATGGATGCCAAGTGTAGATCAAGAACAGATTCCGGACCACACACTTCCATCATCCTACCCATCGACACTGCAGACAATTCTGTAAGGCCCAGTATTGAATTTCAACGGTAGCTGACTTTGGGTTGTCTATTGCTCCCCCAGTCAGAACCCCGATAGCTTCTTTCCTGTAAATGAGTTATTCCCTTGTTTGAAGACATCCCTGGATGTCTGAAACTGAAAGCCGGAAAAGTCAGTGCCCCAAGTTATGTTGGTTCTCCTATCTGGTCTCTCGCCATCTCTCATCTCTCAAGAGTAAGGAACGTCTGGATGGGTGAACCCATTTTGTCACGTCTCACACCAGGCATTACAACACCCCTGGCCTGATTGAAGTTTTTCAAAGTAGCAATCACGGTTGGGAGAAATCTTTCGGGTTCTGAACATTCGTTAGTTTGCTGCCAGTTACAGTCAGTCAAGCTCCAACAGCAAACATCCCACGATGGACCTTTTCAGAAAGCTTGCTGGATAGCATTACTTGGTTTAGTTCGCCCCGAAACCGGGACAGCAGCCTTCTTTCGAAGGGTTTTCAGCTACCAGCCGACTGGCTATTAGCCACTTTGAAAAACTATCTAGGCCTGCTCACTTAACTACAGCGTCCTTCAAATAGCCTCAAATTAAATGTACTGTCGTACGCAATCTAAACTGTGCAATGCACGAAAACATTCAATGAAGCGATAGGTTTCTCACTGCATTTGCAGCTAAGTAGCCTTGCTTGCACTCCTAACAGTATTCTGACAGCCTCCTCCATCGAAAGCAACTCGTGGCCATTAAAAACTGATAAATTAGAAATGCTGGCGAAAGTTAGGGAGAGGTTGGTCAAGGCAAGCCTAACGATCATTTAGGCAGCGACAACCTCATTAACAAGGGTTATCTTGGGTTCATGAAACACTGATCATACGTAACCCGGGTGACTGAATTTTGAGTCCTAATACCATGGGCATCGATTGCGGTCTGTCTGGATAATACTACGGCCTTTGAACAAACACCCCATGTCGAAGCGCTACCGAAATCCAAGCGTTTAAGACATCACTGATCAACTTCGGTCCTGGCTGTCATCGTGCCCGACCTTGTGCGTTCAGACTTTAAATGTTAGAAACTTCCATTCCAAACCCCGGCTCATAGACAGTGGGTTGGTTCAAGGAAGTTTTCTGGGCTCCCTATGTTCCCCATATACATAAGTGACCTGTTCTGTATCGTTTGACACAGGATCCCCTAATCCTTGCTGAAGATGCGAAAATTCTCTACATCTTTGACCCAGTAGTTTGGATTCCATGATGCAAAAAATGAGCCAGACCTACATCCACTCAGTTCACAGCCAAGATAAAATTGTACCCCCACCTTTAAGTATCTCATTATACCCGAATCCCCCAGTATCGGAGAACAGCCTATAATCATTAAATCGGATATGAATGACCTGGGGTTATGTACCTCCCCTACATTTAGGGTTTCAGAGCTTACTGTTCTTCAAGTCGCCAGATATCGTAATTGTATCGAACTGATGCATAGAAATTTTACGAGAAAACAAGCCAAGCATTCGTATGGCACAATTCATGCCACTATTAGAATATGCTGCTGATATCTCACGTTGGTCTTCAGAACTGATTGGCATTGCTCACAGGACCCAGAAAACCAGCCTTTTGGGATTTTGCGTAACATTCATTCTAGGTTCCTACTGATCCCCTTCAGAGCATTTTTGTCGAGACTCCTGCCCTTTTGCCCGTGCAATGAACGGCCCGTAGAATTTTTGTCAAGCTTGTCATTTTGTTGCTATAATTCTGGTTGCTGGAGTGAGCGGTAATGCTGTCACCGTCCCGGTCTCCCTTCGCCAGATTTGTCAAAAGAGGTAAATAGAAATGGTGAAAAAGATGTGCGCAACAGCACAGGTGAGTTGGACACACTTTTGTTCTCCTTAATTCTGTAGGCACTCATGCTCTCATCCATGCGTCTTGGGCTTAGAAAACAACTCAGTTCCATCATCCTTCCATCCCTTGTCACTTCAAATAGCTACATACACTATTTTTTGAAATGAGCCTTATAACTTTTTAAGTACATTCTGAGCCTTCTTTAGACCGCGGCTTCTGGCCTTTTGCTCTCCCGCTTTATCATTCGTAGGCATCGATTCCAACAGCTGGCACTAATCGCACGAACTCTACCAGTTCCATTGATTTTTTGGTGCACCCAAATTATCAGTCGGAGATGCGTGGGTATTTTCTACATTCGCTTAATCTAATTTGCCCGATGTTTTCTCCGCTGTATTAACTAATAATTTCCCTTGATTAAAGCGGTGGTTGCAATATACGCTGGAGACAGCGGCCTTTGAAAACCCTGTTAAAAACAGTTGTGAGACTAATAAGGAGCACTGATATAAAAGAAATGAGCAGCACTAAGTAGGTAAATTAATGGAAGTGGAGGCCATGCCGACTTGAGGCCGCACATGAAAGTCCTTGCTTCCTGTTTGCAA
>LUCM01007034.1:0-12408 GCA_008360955.1 Fasciolopsis buskii
AGTATTTGTAACAAGTGATAGATTCCAAGTTCATAAGTGTTTAACAAGAGTTATTGACCATGAACTGGAGAATTTCATCTTAGGGGGAGTTTTGATTAACATCAAAGTTGATCTTGACGCAACGGTGAGGCAATGAGCCTTAAAAAAATAACGTTTTGCTATCGCAAAGTAAGGGTTAATGACTTGACTAGAAAACGTCATTTAACTGATTGCCTCATCCGGCGTTCTCTAGTACACAAGACCGCCATTCGCAATGCGAATGAACGAACAAGCTTTGTCAGGAGCATATTGCCGAGGAAGAGAAACAACTGGATTTAAGAGCAGGCGTAATGTTGTTTACATTGCTGCTTGAAAAATTAAGATGTGAATTCCTTCGCGTAATCCTGCGTTGGAATATCAGCAATATTTCGTTCACCCTTGTTTTGATGGGAAAGAACTACATAGATGGTTCAGGTTTCAGCGCAGGCAGAAAAAAATGGGAGTGGTTAAGATCCCACGCAATCACTCAGTGATGTTTGTGCCAATTCGGTGACCCGTTCATTCTACTGGCTGTGTTGCGAGTGGCTTGGTTTGTTGCAGCCATTTCATTTTTTGATGACCTCATAAAGTCTTTCTTTCGGCACATTTAAACCGGGCCTTCTAATTGGTACATTAGACTGCTGCCCATTGTTTGTTCAGCACTGATCGATATTGCCTTGCCACACTCTATAACAATCCACTAACTGGATTTCCTGCAGAACTAAATTCGGCGGCAGCAGAAACTGACGTGAGAGTGATAATGTCGTTGTATTTGAATAATCGCTTGAAGATTCATCCTTAGCACATTTGTTCCTGTATAACAAGGAAACATTGCCTGATGTTTAGAAGCTGTGGCGACTATAGTATGATGATATCTGGACGCTGTCATCGACAGCCGTCCAGCTAACGTTAACCTGCCGCTGTAGGGATGACAGCACTTAGCATCACTGATGCCTTTTCGTTTGAATCCAATGAGGATGGAAGTGATTGAACGATGGTGCTTTTGAAACTGGAACGGTTTTGTTTGGGCAAGGCAACGAGACGCGCGAATGCCGTATTTTTAAACAAGGAATTCAATTACCTGACGAATTGCTGGACTCATTTTTGTCTGTCAGATTGCTCACACGATTCTGTCATTCCTGCGAATGCTTTGTATGTCACCGAATTGTGATGGGTTTATGCGACTCCGGTGCTAAAGGTTCCAAAGTTGACGTCGATATTTTCCGATGTGAGGAAGCAGATGGGGGTCGCATGGAAACCTTGAGTGCGTCAGAATCTATATAAGGTAAAATCTGAGAAGCGCCTGGAGTCCAAGGTTGAGTATCAAGATTAGGTAGAATGTACGCCGCATGGTGAGAAAATAGTCCTGCTTAGGAAAAATGTGATATTTACAGAAAGCGCAATCCTCACTCGTCAGAATAATTCTCCAGAACAGAAATTATGAAAAGCCACAACTCACAAAACAGATGTCGAGTAAATAGTGTAGACACCGGTAAAACGAGTGTTTTCGCCAAAATGCTGGCGAATGGACTGATCTAATTCCAGCCAGACACCGGGGCATCGGTAAACATCATGCCTGTGGACTCTCCGCCAAACATTTCACGAAGACCGACAGAGACAAGAATCGCTATGTCGAACGTTGAAAAGGCTCATCTGAAGGGCGATACAATGCTCCAAGTCACTAATCTGAAAACTGACCAGTCTTTTGCCATAAACTTCGTCGTAGTCGACCACAGTTATGTCGCCATTATCGGCTGAGTCTGCGAAAAGGTTGAATTTCATTTTGTTTCACTGTGATGCGCTTACTCACTATATTTCTCATAATACTGAATGTTACTTAGAAAACCAACTCCCTGATTTTGGTGAAAAACCTGGAGGGCTTCCGAGAATGATTACACTTAACACCAACGGATCTGCCGAACTCCTGGTACTAATGTGAAAAGTGTCCTGAACTCAGTGGGATAAAAACCCGTGTTGAAACTGGGGATTCTCTTAGCAAGTGACGTCCTGGATAGATTCAACGGGTCGACAAATAGGGTGAAACAAACAGTCATAGTGATGAGAACAGTCGAGAAAGTACGCATTTGGACCAGACTCAAATAACTAGCGGAAGCACTTTATGTTGCTTGCTTCTGATGACATTATACCTCAGCTATCGCACGTGCGATATTTTACGAAAGTTGACCTGGCCTCACTGATTTGGCACTTGGAGTTGAGTAAATCTAGAGCTACATGACAACGTTTCGGAAAGCATACAGTCGTGTACGTTGGTAAAAAACACCATTTGGTATAAAAGCGTCCGAAAAATATTTCACAGACGGATTCGCCAAGCAGTAGACGAATTGTATGGAGTACTTTGGGTGGCGAGTGACATTGTGATTTTTGGCAATAATAGTCAGGAACACAACTAGAAGTTTGGTCTTCTTTTATCACGATGCATCCGATATGAAATTAACATAAAACGAGACAAGTTGATGTTCTGCAAAACAGCAGTCAAGTCCCAGGGTTGTACCCTCAACGACAACGGTATCAAACTTGATCCAGATGTACATGCCCTCGTAGATGTCTGCACAAATTGATGCATGTTTTATGGAAGGATCAACTATCTCAATAGATTCGTACCAGAGTTAGCGAAAATGATGAGACCTATCCGCAAAGGCGGAGATATGGATTCGGGCAGAGGAGCAGCAATCAGCCTTCGATCGCATACAACAGCTTATCGTAAAGGTCTCCGTATTCGCATATAATGATCTGTCTATACAGATGTGTATAACCCGACAGCAGCCAATATGGATTCCGAACGGTCCTCTTACAAATTGGTCATCTGATTGATTATCGATGCAGAATGTTGACTGTTTATGAGCGGAAATATGCATAAATCAAAGAGGAACTATTAACAATCGTATACACCCGTGAAGAGTTAAGCGCGTGTGCGTTTGGCCGATTCACACGGATTATAAGCTATTGATCACAATAAGAGATGAGCCACCACACGGGGTGCCGAGAATTCCATAGTCGATGCTAATACATCTGCCAAAGTTTAACTGTAAGTTGTACTACCAACAAGACAGGCAAATTTGAACACCTGGACTCCGAGAGCAAATATCGAAGCGGGATGATGAAATATTGCCTTGGCAGCGATGACAAGGTAACGACAGAGGGTGAAGTGATTTTTCGGGGTGAGCAACAAGAAAGAGGCTTTGGGTTTGTTACATCATTCACATGCAAGTACCAATGGATGTATCAGATGAGCCACAGAGACCTGCTGCTGGTGGGGTATGGTAGAATAGATTACACGCATGGCAGCCAATAGTTTGGTCAGTGACAAACAACAGAACCGACTGAAATGCGACCAATACCTGGCTGGCCTTGGAAAACTGTGGCTTTGGATATATTTTACCACGAAAACGATGGTTACTTGGTGACCGTGGGTTACGAACGTGACTCCTTCAAAATCGATCTGCTAAGGATGAAAACGATTTCAGACGTTAGCAGCAAACTGCAAGCTAATTGTGCGACAGAAGATTCCATTCAAGTGATTTTCGACGGCGGCTCCCACTTTCGCAACACAGTTCAAGCGGTTCTCGGGGTCGCAGAACTTCGAAGATCACATCACTAATCCTTACCACGGTCAATTCAGTGGGAAGGCAGAAAGCGCGGTTAAACAGGGAAAGAAGACAATTAGGAAATCCATAGGGTGATTCATTAATCACCCTTCTTGAGCTTCATAATACACCATCAGCTATTAGAGTAAGCTGAGGAGTCTGTGTGAGAGACGAACGAGAACGGTTCTGTTTGTATACGCTGGATTACTAGATCTAAAGTGTATCCATTTCACTGATAAGCTAAAAACTGAGAGGGTGGAGCGCACAAACGACTTCACGGCAATAGTAAATTACCACCAAACCCAGGCGACACAGCCTGGACTCAACCGCTAGAACCGACGGAGAAATCCTGAGCAAAAGGAGAAGTGACGTTAAGAGCAACAAAGTAATCTTACACGGTACGGTCCGGACAACTTCTGGTAAGAGGAAATGGGAATTACAGTAGGAACTCAGAAGAACAAGGCGGTGATGAAAACAGAAAAATGACGGCGGTGACGAAAGTGAAGTACATAGGGTAGGAGCTGATTCGGGGGACTGAGACATGGCGAAATACAAGTACCGACAGAAGAGAGGCACTCGCCACCTCGGAGTTGAAGTGGACAAACCAGCCAGTTGACGACCAAGTAAACAGTACTTCAAAAAAGGAAGAATTTGCATGACGCAATTTTGTTTTACTTTAGCAATTTCGTTTGCTAGTTGGTTCATAAAAGACTTTCGTTTGACACATTACAACCGGGCCTTCTGAATGGTGTATTAGAACTTACAAACTAGCTACTAGTTGCCTACCAATGCCCGCTGGAACAATACATTGTCTGCATTTCTTAAAAAATCGACTTCTTGACGGGTGCATAGCAAACGAGGCTCTATGACATACTTTTAAAAAGGACATTTCCAGTGAGAAATTCTCAGATGGATTCGCCCTGCACTCTCACATCTGTCCAAATTATCTTTTTCGACGCAAAAACCCGGAGGATAGTGTCAAATAGATCGAAATTTGTCGTTCTAATGATAGAGATATCCCCTGAATTTTAGTGAATGTCAGCTTTTCGAAAGAAGATTCGTGCTACGCTTTAACAGAACTTAGTAAACATGCTACCAGGAATAGGTTTGTTTTCCTTCAAATTTATTTGATCCATTTGAAACGAGGCTAAGCTACACACGGTGTAGTTCGTTCGAAAACCTACCAAGGTCCTAAACTGAATTGTTCAAGATGTTTGATGTCCTGGCGCGGTAGCTCAATGAGCTACCTGCACACTAAATAATTACTCCCAAATTCTAAATTTTCATACCGCATGAGGCAAGAATGATTTCATACTCGAGGTAGTGCACGCCACATCAAAACGACCCAAAAGAAGTACAGAAGAACAATGGTGCGTTTGTAGATTTTTACTTTTTATCTTTTACTTTCTTTATTAATGAAACAACAACGTACATCAACTTTCAGGAAGGGGGCCGCGGCCAGCAGAGGGCTGCGGCCAGCAGAGGGCTGCGGCCAGCAGAGGGCTGCCAAATGGGGAAGTTGACCGGCAGTGGGAGGATTCGAACCCGCGACCTTCATATCCAGACGCCACGACCTTATCCGTCCGGCCACCGACGGCCATTTATCGACAATGTATTTTTAACAATGTGTGTTAATTTTTGTGAATAAATCTCAACTTGTTCTCCCCGGTGAGATGGTATGGATTAATGATTCAGATATAAAGTTGATGGCTGGGATAAGATACATGCTTAATTCCTGACGCATCTGCTTCCTAATTAGGATCCAATCTTACGGATTTTCATTGTAGAACTGCGTCACTTCCCACTGAATAATGGGAATACAAATTTAGGAATTTTTTGTTCTGGCTCTCAGGTTTAGAATCCAGAATTGCTCACACGACATATGTTGAACTAGTACAGGCAAGACCTAAGCGAAATGTTTAGCTACAACACTGTCACATCAACTCAAGGAAATCAACACTAAATCACTTGAGTCCTATAAGAGGACTGAAGCCTTAAATATTCACCACTAAGAGTAGTGCAGTTGTATGAACATACATTAACAAGAGCCGAAAGATAGTTCAGAAGCTGTGATTCTGAAATTGGCTACTTATTGAATGCGGACATTGGTGATCGAAGTCCCTAGTACGATATAAACAGAATGAACTGATGAACGCCCAAAAGAAAGCAAAACATAGTTCTGAATGTTACCAAAACAATGAATGCACAAAGGAAAGCATTGATAAAAATGACGGAAAACAAGACTCGAACTGTTGTTCAAACAGATACTGAATGAAATGGTAAACTTGCAAGAGCAAAAGGAGCACCGGTGGATTCTTTATTTAACAGAGCTTCTCGTAAGGATACACGCGCCGCATCGCTCCCAATGTCGTCAAGGCGAAGGACGATCTGACAAACCTTTGAAAAACGTCTGTTTATATCAGATCTATCACAGATGATGAGGCAGAAGAATCGAAACGAACGGTCAGTCGGTACAAATAGGTACCTTTTCGAATGAACGTAAAAAATCGTAATGGCAAATATCATCAGATCCGCCACCCACCGGTTCACCGAAATAATCAAATACGTAAAGATGGGGCATCATCTGCACCAGTTCATTTAGGATGGAATCGAGGACAAGATTACACTGTGCCAAATTTACCACGGTCATTGAAGGTTGTTTAACGGGAATGTTCTTCAGGGCTAAACCAAGGATTGAATGGTTTCCAACCAAACTCAGGTGTCGCATAACAGGACATGAGGAAACAATCTCGTCTAGACCATGATCCGTTAGATCCCAGCACCAGTTTAGTATGAGAGTACGGAGTCGCGAACCACAACATTCGCACAATGATGATACCACAGAATCGTTAATCGAAGGACACTCACTGAGATCCAAGTGCTCCAACCATTTCAACGACGTGTTTGTAGTCCCATCATCCAAGCGGAACATGTACAACCAACCATCGGCAGTGACTTGTTGCGCTTTGCGCAAAGTGAGGGCCGTCAGCCCAGTCATGTTGCGGATAGGCTTGACAGCATCATCAGTTAAATGATCACAGTAACTGATCCACAAAATGCGTAACCCAACGAGAGTGTCCATATTCTCCAACAAAAGATCGATATAGCCTGACGACAGTTGGTGAAAGCCTCTTCTTAGGTTACTTTGCACATTGGACACAGACAGCAAGAAGTCTCTAATTCCGGAGCTAGTTAACTCAAACCCATCTAACCACAGAGAAGATATGCAGCCAGTGGTGAGAGCGGATGAACGAGCCAGGTACTCCAAAGCGACATCGGTTAACCATAGAATGCCATCCAACTTCAAACGCCGCAATCCGCGAAGCTTCTCGCTTAACAGACGGACACATTGGTCACATACAGCAACACAGTGTGACAAATTCAATGCTTGCAAATTGGGACAACGAAGGACCAAGTTCGAAACAAATTTTAGCTACGGTAAAAGAGAAGGCCATAAAAGGAACTGTGAAAACGCGCACAAAACGATGATGAGGTCGTTCACGACAGCAACTATTCGGAAAGGTCTAGTACTTTAAATACAGAGTAAGCCCATCCATGTGAAATTGCACCGGCTTTTTCGATGAAATAACATGGACGGAAATTTTCAACATCCAACTGAGAGAGATAGGCTATGTCCATTTTCAATCGAACGAGATCTAGAATCCAAGAACAAGCTAATTGATGGATGGCACAGCCGAGTTAAACTTGGGTACGCTCAAGACACGCAGTATCTGAATCTCTTGTACTCGCTTTAATTAAACCACCGGGTTGGATGAACCTCAGACGATCAGTACAATTAACTCGTCTATTACCTCGCATTTCTGTCATTTGTTTATAGCTACAAAAACTACAGACATCCATATGCCAAGATGAAACGACGAGAAAGCTAAGTAACGGGTAAACACAAAAGGCTGCCCCTGGAAATAACGTGGATGGAGAAAAACGCCGAATGGACAGACGACATCGGTGGCGAAATATACCACTACAATCTAATTCACACAACTAACGTGCGAGTAGATTTTGTGGACTGTCCACCAACAGCCTAACTCGACGTACTTTGCAAAACCAACTGACTGAAGTCCTTATACATACATATATATATATATATTACTAATGGTGATATTTTCAGTGGCGGAAATAAGAAATCGAAATAAAAAAACATTGAACATCATTTTAAACTGTCCGTCACGCACGGCAAACGATCGTTATGGTCACGGGAAGTATTACTGAAACTGAGATAGCACATCAGTAAACACTTCCTGTTGCAAGCAATTTTCCTTTTGTCGATGATAGATATCACCGCGTATCCTGATTACCGAGCCGACTACTATCAGACCTGAGCAACAACAAGAAAGCCACTGAACTGATTAAGGTGAGGAATACATTTTCAGACCCACCGCCAGCAGATTAAGCAAAGATGTTGTGGCAACAAAAACCATCTCAAACTTACCCACGTACCTAGATTGCCTACAAATTATCCAGCTACTTTTAAGCTGTATTGTAAAAGGAAATTTTCATACTCTGAGATGCTCTCATTGCGAAACGCTGACTCATCAGACTCGAACTAGCCCTTGATTTGTATTCAACAGATTCGCAAATGCCTATTCTTGATTTTAAACTACCACAATATTGGGACCTACAAATGCCCCAGTAGAATTGGGAGTGGATGTCTAGGGCTCCGAGTTGGCTCCTCCCCGCGGCGCTTCTCAAAATATTGCCAAATAACCATACATGAAACAGCAGCCGCGCAGAAAGTCGTGCACATGGCCCTCTTGTGACAGGTGTTCCCACTAAAGTGTAAGAAAAATGAATCGCCGGCCCTTTCCACTCGGTATACTGATCTGTGATAGCCAAGTTACGGGAAACGCTTAAACTCTGATTAAAAATCAACGACATTCAGTACAGTTTAGTCTTTACAAGCATTAACCATGCACCGGCGTGCTTCGGTCCTGGTTGCCACCGGATGGCGTACGAAGCATACAGTATTATACTGGAAGAAATCTGTGAGAGTGGGATGTACTGGGCAGCCAGGATATCGGGCCTCATCCGAAGGGTGAATTACAAGATATTCAAGTCGTCTTATTGCCTTGTTGGTTAGACTGTTTGGCCAAAGGCTCGAACTAAGTTCCCTTAAGTCAGTCCCCCACTCCAATTTGATCAACCGAGTACTACTCAACTCACTGACGAACCATGGGCCCAAATGGATAATCGATGATGTGAAGGTGGTTATCGGGGAAGTCAATATATGCCATGAACTTCACTCGGTGTTTTTATTTCATTTTGCTTACTTTCATCTTCCTTGGCCCTGGCTTCGACTACACTTCATCTGAACACAAATGTGTTTCTTCCATTATTGCAGATCGTACGGTATAGTGTAATGGGCATGCTCCGTAATCGCTAAGATCAACTACACGCACGAGAGAAGTAGAAATCGGAAACTATGGCCCTGGAGCTTCGAGTGAGTCTCAGTGGGTCCGGTGTACTAAGTGTATATATGAATAACAACAAAAAACGAGTTCATTGTCGGCAAAGTACATACTACGACCCCTGCCTTCAAATGAACACGATGAGGCAGTCAGAAGCAGACAACCTCTAATAATTCAATTTACCCACATCTACACAAAACGAGTAAATCTGGTTGGATGAGGCTCCGGCAGCTCGCTGTTTCATTGCCGCTTTTTGCATTAATCGTCATCATTATAATTGATCCTGGGACAAATGTCACAATAATGAACAAAAAGCGCATTTGCAGCCAAACAGCAAAGAATACGACTTACTCCCACGGTTTTCAGTCCTTCGACGTTTAGATGAACCAATGTTGGGGGCAGATTGGCACTCAAAGAGTCAGCACACTCCTCGGTGAGGTGGCTAAATCCAATGTTTAGGCATCGCAGCGACTTTGTCAGTAGTATGGCATTGACCAATGCTGATCCCGCAGACTCCATTGCCGGACAGTGAAACACACGCATTAGAGGGCGCGTTTTGAATTGCTGATACAATGTTTCCGGCGGTACACCTTTTCGAAGCATGAGACGAGTTCGTAAAACTGGTGCCAAAGACACACGATACCATGTTCTAGATACTAACGGTATGCGATGCAATAGATCAGCATCGGGCAGCAGATGAAATATTTTAACTAATAGTTCTAGTGGGATGTGATCAATCGGCCCAGCTTCACTGCACCTTTTGGATATGTCCGGTGAAAGTTCCCTTTGTTCATGAATATTCTTCGTATTGGCATGGAAATGCGTAATCACAGACTTCTCATCCGCTGGTTTACGCGAAATCAGAATTTGCGACACGTTTGTTGATTCGGTTGTATTTTTTGAGTTCATCACGGTCATGGATGATTCAAGTTAAATGGTAGCTGAGAATGATGTGATCCATTTGCCATGAATCAGCTGGAACAATTTAAAGCAACCAGTTGATTCGACTATTCTGAATTTGCCTAGCCTTGTCCGAAAATGGCGTTAAGAAAAAACCCTAAAACTTACTTCCGTCCGGTTATGTTTAATTTAGGTAGCCAGAAAAAACATCCTTTTACTAAACGAAGTGGTCTAGGGTACAAGCAGTAAGCCCCATAATCAAAAGATACAGTAAGGGAGGACGTGTGTGAGAAAAAATTAAGATTCAGCTTCTAAATCTGTTTCTAAAAACCTGTTGGAAAGACGGAAAAAAGAAGACTGTTCCAGGGCTTCCTAATACGGAAAATAAAGGAAGACTGAAACAAGGAAGTTCGGCATCCATGATTTGAAAAAGATGAAAAGATACAGGAATGGGAATTGCTGAAGCAATTTCAGAAGAACAGAAACCGAAATAATAGCGGCATAAAAGAGACAGTGAAGCAAATGCCCGGCAATGCCGAAGTGACTGCAGATTTAAGGTAATAGAGGGATTATGGGTCAATCGAATGGACTTTCGTTGAACCCAATCAAGATGAGAAAGAGCGGTAGGCGAGGCTTCGTCCCACACATGACAGCAGAGTTCAAATGTCCGGCGGATATATATATATATATATATATATATATATATATATATTCACGTCTGACAACGAGGTCCCAGTTTGGATCGAAACGTCACGATAAACGTATTAACTCAGTGTACACCTTCTCAACTCTAATATATATATATATATACCCAATAACAAAACCTTATGTGAATTGTATCAAAATCTGCAGGAGATAGTCTATCGGGCTAATAGATGCAGGGTACCTTTCCTCGGAGGTTGGAAGGCTTGCACATGTGCAACAGATGAATCCATTCGTCAGTGCTGCAAGATTTTTGGACACCGCATCAATTTGGCCAGCGCAAAAGAATGGTAACATACAGCACCTCCAAGCACCCTAAAGACTGTCACAATCCAAACCCATTCATCCAAATCCACGTGAAATCCCACTGTACCTCATCTGCTAAGTACACTGTGAAAGGAAGCCAGGAGTCGCAAACCGTAGTGACCGTGTTCTACAAGCACGTATCAGAATTCATCTGCCTACAAGTGCTGGAGTCTTTGAATCCTCTCGAACAAAGGCTTCATCCCTGGAAAACCACATATAAACAACAAACGCTTTCATCAAAGATGTTGTCCTGACCGATCACCGAAAACAAGGCAGTCAAAATGCAATGGTTTCAAATTAAATCGACAAGAGGGAAGCGGCATGAAAATGGCCCAGGAGAACAAAAATAATGGCATGCTGTAGCTGGTAACCAAAGCAGACTGCAACGAAAGCCCTCCCGCTCCACTAAGGCAATTCGCAAGAGGTATTCCGGTAGGAACAGCTGAAACGATGGGCATTACGTTAAAACCTTGTGACTGGTTAACTGTTCCACCTAGATCGCAATCTCCGAAACAAATTGCTGACACAGTGTAAGTTAAATTTTTAGCTCAAAACGTATAAAAATGAAATATTTTGCCGAAGAATTAGTCCAGTTGAACTTTTGGTGCAACTCGGATCGAGTATCCGGAACCTTTCACCGATATGGTTCTCGCCTCTCCGCCAGTGGCGATCGAGTGAGCTATTGATAAGTGCGCATATTAATGGCGGCAGTTCGGTAAAAGTCAGGCTTTCGGTGAACAAACGACTTGAGTTGCACCAAAAACTCAGTGGGAAGAATTCCCATGGAATTTCGCATTTTACTTTCAACAACATTACCCCTTTGTAAAAAAGACAGGGAGTATTATATAACAACAATCTAGAAAAATGGACCGTTGGTTGGAACCTGCGGAAAATATCCCATTGGCTAAGAAACCACCCAAAGGATTGACTGATGACAAACCCAGTCCGGTAGGACACCGACTGCGATCCGTCAAGTATCACTGAATTCAGTGAAACTGCCTGCTGATGGGCAACGCTCCACTTGGTGAAACACCATTCTATTTAACTGGGATACCTTATCCCTGCTGCAAGTGCCCAAAAATGGCAATGAATCCGCAGCTGAAAAATTTCAGAGAATCCGTTTAATCAACATCACCATGAAAACTTTAAATAAACAGTTGTGAAGCCTTTCTTCGAAATCAAGAAACCGAAACAATTGCCAGAACGACAGTGATTTTGTGGCCGTAGAGACTGTGTGAACCGTATTTTCATACTGCGTCAGACCCTGAAGCACCAATCCCGGGAGCTTAAACATCAGTTTAAGCAACCAATAACCTTGCATCAACGTACTGTGTTTGTGGTTGCTACCTCACAACGTTATCTGTCCAACCAGAAAAAGTGGCTATTATTGCAGAAGGACGGTAGATTAATAAGTTGTGGAACAATACAGAGGAAGATTTCGAGTGCAAGAA